>CP092867.1:96849957-96899887 GCA_030710605.1 Cordylochernes scorpioides
CCCCCCCCCCCTTAGTTTTATACTTAATTTAGTTTTAAAAAAAAAAAATTGCATATCTGATTATCTTTTAATTCTCTAATTTACCTTTTAGCCTATCTTTGAGCGAATATTTGTATATATTTTTTCTATTACCTCTATATATATTAATAAGAATCAGATTTCGTTTTGTAAGAACGCCCGTTGAAGAACTAATAGTTCGAAAGCTAGCGTCCGTTATTTGTAATAAAAGATACTAATTGCGAGAGGTTTTTTGTCTTTTGGATTTAATTTTATGCGCAAGTTCTTTGATCTTATGAGTATTTTTATAATCAAATTTGTAGTTTTTCAAATATGACGCGTTGTGCTCATAATTTCAAATAAAATGTATTGTGACCTTACTCCACAATACCTACACATATTAAATAACAATAATACCCAATCTGCTCCCTCACCTTGAAAGAATCAGACCTCCAGGTTTCTCGCACTTTTTGTCTGAAGGGTGTCAGATGGTGTTTTGCCTTTCCTAGCATCCTAAGGTAGTCATCCTTTTCTTAGAACAAAATTTGTTTACATAGATAAAGAGGAAAGAATTTTATATAATATAATCAAAAATTTGCTAAGAAAAGTTCTAATTATGTAAATATTTACCTGTATATAAATATTATCTTTCAGTTTCTTGAAAAGTAGCCTGTCGAAGGACGTCAAAGTCCGAAAGCTTTCCGAATTTACAGCTTTAATAAAAGAAACACGTCGACGTTAACTTTTTTTTCTTCTTCAAACGTATTGTGTATTGTTAAGCTAGTTTAATGAATGTGTCCCATTTGGCAAGCTTTTTTCCCACGTGTCTATCTACATCTTTCCTAGCTATACATAGATAACTGGGACAGACCTTTGAAACACATAACAAATGAAGACATTAAGACGCGAATGTTTCTTTTCACAAATAAATCAAACCTCTTCTGTCCTCACTGCGATGATAAAATAGATTTGGGAGGGCTTGGTTCATCAGTGGTGAACCCCCCAGCGGTTTCGCCCAAGTTTTAATCCACCAGACTACTTCTTTAGAGCTCTAATACTATATTGGATCATTCTGCTTATATATGCTACACTGAAGGATGGAATCTTAGAAATGGTATTTGAGCAAACTATGGACATATGATTTAGGACAGTAGAATTATATTTAAATATTTGCATCGAGCAATGCTCTTCCGCAAACAATAAGGACAAAGTCAGTTAGACATAAATCAATACAAAACAATAACGCGCCATCTATATATAACGAATGAAAACATTAAGATACGAATGTTTTCCTTTGATATATATAGATGGCGCGTTATTGCTTTGTATTAATTTGAAACACAGTCACACAAGTCTAGTTGATCAAACATCGTCAGCCCAGCTGGATGTCCTCAATCCGATGAATTGAACTAACCCGAAGAAAAGATTGTATAATGTCACGTTAAAAAATAGGAAAGACAAACTACAGAATGTGTTGTGAGAGAGAGACATGGCAATTTATTAAGGCAAAAACAAAATCAACATTTATAATACAAGATAAGCAATGAGAGAAAAGTTTTCAGAGTAAGAAACTATAAATAATATAAATATTTTTAAAGATAATATGTACATATAAAATATAAGAAAACCTTTGCTACAATATATTAAATATATACGGATAAAAGATTACATGAGGAGCTTCTTTTTAGATTTATTGCGAGCTTTCGAACCTTTCGGTTCTTCTACAGGCATGGATAGCATGGATATACTAATAGTTAGTATATTCATGCTATCCATGCCTGTAGAAGAACCGAAAGGTTCGAAAGCTCGCAATAAACCTAAAAAGAAGCTCCTCATGTAATCTTTTATCCGTATATATCTATATATATATAAATGAATGTCTGTCTGTCTGTCTGTGTGTGTGTGTGTCCTCTATGGATTCAAAAACCATACATCCAATGAGGTGTATCCCCGGAAAGGTTTACGAAAAAAAAATTCTTGAATATCTTGAATATCCTTAGAGTTATTTGCAGATTTGTATATTTAACTCGCAAGCAGCGCTACCATTGAGACGGAGATAGGCTTAGTTTGCTGCTCCTGATGACCTTGGGTCATCGTGTGAGTCACAGCATGATGCTACAAAAACACTCTCTCTGGGATTTTACAGCGTCGACAACCTGTAAGATTGCCTCTCTCATATATTATACTTTAAACATCTGCTTAATTAAAGCATTTTTCATTTGAAAGAGACTGCTCTCTTAACCCCCTTTAGACAACATTAAATGATATCCCGTGTCGATGATTTTGTAATGTATAGAATTAGGAAAGACAAAATTCAGGATGACACGGCTCACAGGGAACGGTAAAAAATGTTCACTTTATCGAGAAATACAAAATTCGGGATGACACGGCACACAGGGACCGGGAAAAAATGATCACCTTATCGAGAGATTCACGACCATGATTTTATTCAACTTATCGAGTATTTTCAAGGGACCGGGAAAATATGTTCACTAGATAAAACGATTATTTTGTAATATAGAAAATTAGGAAATACAAAATTCAGGATGACACGGCACAAGGACCGGGAAAAAATGATCACTTTATCGAGAGATTCAAATTTACGAGTTTAAAATCATCAAAATATATCTTTCTTTTTTATATGTTTATAGAGAATTGTTTTAACAAATGTTCGTTATACAAACCTTTACTCGGGTAAAACCCGGGCGAAGCCGGGCACATCCGCTAGTTTAAACTAAATTCTACTGAGTTCATGTAGCCGAAAATTATTAAATATAGAACACAACTCTTTTTTTCTTTCTTATCCCTAGTACACGTGGTACAGGCCATAATAATCATGCACTCGCTGGGGGTTGGACTTTTGCAAGAATCGGGAGTCATTGGAGCACGTTTTTATCAGAAAAAATAAGGCCAATGCGGGAATCGAACCCTGGTCGTAACGGTCGAAAACCAACGGTTTAGATCATCCTTCCACCGACCCCCCTCAAAACAAAACATAATTTCTAATACTTGAGTTTGTTGTCAGATCATTCTCCAGTAGAAGTAATGCTCGATCCTCAGAGCCAAATCCTTAGTTTCCAGCTTCAGTACCAAGACTCGAATCCAACTCTCACCTTCAACAACACTAGAATGAAGGAATCCGATGGAACTCAACTGATTGGTGGCAGGCATTGTCGACAGCTAGGCATAGAATTCTACAACGATCACTTTTCTAAATATGGCCACGAGGCATTCCAAAAGTCTTATTCCAAAGTGTTTACAAATAGTCGATTATTCTTTCTACATGTACAAACATGTGGTGCTCTTGCATAAAACATATTTATTATAGCTTATACCATTGTTTATATAAAAGGGCGTACCTGGACTGTAAAGAAAAAAAAACAAATATTTCTCAAAATATTTCGAGAGATTGCTTCCTCTTTATCAATTTATTGTACCGTAAACTTGATTAACACATTCTTGTAGTCCTGTAGAGGAAGCAATCTCTCGAAATATTTTGAGATAAAAATTGTTTTTTTTTTCTTTACAGATCCAGGTACGCCCTTTTATATAAACTTAATTGATGGATCGCCTTTTGACTCAAATTATATCATTGTGTACTTAGAATTTATGAAATCCATTTAAAAAACTAAACCTTTTATACATATTGTAGCTAAGTAGTTATTATTTTATTAACTTATTATCAATTTTGACATTTATATTTTGCTATTCTGTAAACTTCCTCATTCATTGATTATCTTGTATTTTATAATTGTTGATTTTGTTCTGACCTCAAAATGAATTGCTATGTCATTTTGAAGTTTTTTTTCTTAATTTTATACGTAAAATTTGGTGGAGATGCTGGATAAATTAGGGAAGACACACTGAAGATTGTCGAGGTTATGGGTGCTATGATATACATTTTCAGATACTGCCTCCAGCATTCCACCGCCGTGTCAAATACAAGACTTCCTTACAGGAAGATGATGTCCCTATTGACGATACGACGCCGAAGCTGTTCTTAACCCGCAAAAGAAAAGATGCGAAGCTACTAAGGACAGAGTTACAAGACTCTAAGGGAATCCTTGGCATAAGCACCACATATCCATGTCAGTATCTACAATATTTGCAATCTGTGGTCACAGCTCCCATAGGGAAGTAGCTATGTAGCATGGCATTTTTTGCGAAATCGGCCTGAAGATAGGCTAACGCCTGAAAGCTCGCCAATATTCAGAATAAAGAAACTCGTTGCAATTTTTTCTTCCTTTCATTCATTGAATATCTAATTGCAATTATTTAGGATTTTATTATGTAGCATGGTATTTATTAATTTATTAATTGATTATCAATGTAGATATTTATATTTTGTGCTACTCTGTAAACACTCTCACTCATTGCGTATCTTATATTTTATAATAGTTGTTCTGGCCTTGAAATAAATTGCTGTCATCCTATAGTTTATCTTTCCTAATTTTCTACATGACAATATATTTCTATCAAATCTTATAATTTGGTTTCGTGGATTTTCCTGCATTGGTTCTCACAAAACAGCATTTAAATAGAAGGTCGACATTTAGTTAAGTCGACCAAGAAACCATTAAGGGACCTTTGAAAAATCTGACCAAAATATTTATAGACAAAGAAGCTATATTTCCTTTTTTTGCTTATCTCTAGTACACATGGTACAGGCCATGATAATCATGGTGGGTAGAAGTAGGCGACTGCTTTTACTGTAAGTGCCCCACATGTCTACACATGTGAAAAAGCAGTTCGACTTTGCACTTACAAATGTGCCAGAGCCCCGTTTGGTTACTTGCACTCGCTGGTGGGGTTGGACTTTGCAAGAATCGGGGGGCCATTGGAGCATTTTTTTTAAGTGAATAGAAAAAAGTGCCCAATGCGGGAATCGAACCCGGGTCGTAGTGGTCGAAAGCCAACGGTTTAGACCATCCTTCCACCGTCCCCCCGCTATATTTCTGAAATCGCCGATGCAAAAAGGTTGACAAACATCAATGATTACACAGAAAACAATTTATTATTCTGAACTAAGGCACTAAAATCGTATTTCTGTAAATGGAACAACCTCTGTATTGTGAGCTGATGGAATGACAGAATGTATTGGACTTACAACAATTGACTACTTATCCATTCGACGCCATTAGCGCCTGCCATATAACTCCTAAATAGACCGTTAGCAGATATCCATGGTGACGGCCAAAACAAACTATGGTAAACATGGCTCGCTCCTTGTACCTTGGTAATTATCACGACTAATAATAGCTAATTATTACCCTTAATTATTGTACGTGTGAACTTCATCTTGGTGTTATAACGGCTTTACTCAAGACACTCAGAATTAAAACAAAAATTACACGCAAGTGGAACTTGAGTCCCGAACCTTTATAACCTTGGTGTATTTAGCTAACCTCCTTTCATCGAACATTCTCTGAACGTATAATATGAAGGATTTAAAAGCACGAATGTTTATTTTATACATAATACAAACTTCTACTGTCCTTACTGCGATGAAAAAATATATTGGGAGGGCTTTGGTCATCAGTGGTGAACCCTCCCAGCGGTTTCGCCAATTTAATCCACCAGACCGCTTCTCAGAGCTCTAATACTGTATTGGACGATTGTGCTTATATACGCAGCACTGAAGGGTGGAATCTCAGAAATGGTTTTCAAGAAAACTATGGACATAAGCTTATAGGACAGTAGAATTACATTCAAATATTTGCATCGAGCAATACTCTTCCGCAAACAATAAAGACAAGGTCAGTTAGGTATAAGTTAACACAAGCGATAACGCGTCATCTATATGTATAAAATGAAAGTATAGATGGCGCGTTATTGCTTTGTGATAATTCTCTGAACCGTTCTATTTTAATAATGAATCCCTAGCTATCATCACTATAGCTCTGTATAATATAACAGTTAGAATTTGAGAGGAAATTTCCATCCAGGGAAGGATGTCTTGCAAACACCAATAACGTTCACTCGGCAATATTTCACATTATTTCTATTCCTAAAACAATAATCTCTTTTTTGCATATCTCTAGTACACGCGGTACAGCCGTGATGATCATGGTGGGTAGAAGTAGGCGACTGCTTTTACTGTAAGTGCACCACATGTCTACACATGTGAAAAGCAGTTCGACTTTGCACTTACAAATGTGCCAGAGCCCCGTTTGATTACTTGCACTTGCTGGTGGGGTTGGACTTTTGCAAGAATCGGGGGCCATTGGAGCATTTTTTAATCAGAAAATTTGCCCAATGCGGAATCGAACCCGGGTCGTCGCGGTCGAAAACCAATGGTTTAACCATCCTTCCATCGATCCCCATATAATCCCTAAACGATATCATTCGAGAATAAAAATTTCAATTCAGGGAAGATTATCTTTTCAAATAGAACTTTTTATCTCAAATTATAGATGTTTTAAATGATTATTATAATTTTGGATAACGATTATAATATAACAAAAATATTCATTATGGCTTCATGCTCTTTTATCTCAACCAGACAACTATCAATTTGCGTCGCATCTAATATGTTTGATCCTAGTGAAACAATCAATGGTATATTTCCCAAAGGTATTATTCATATCAGTTATTACCATCTACAAACTCACTCAAATAACAAATTTAGAACAATATATTTTGGTTTGGAAAATAAATCTGAACAGGAGAAAGCTATTTGAATAGAGCCTCAATGGCATATGTAAAAGGCGGGTCTTAATCCATAGAGAGAAAGAGGGAGATTGAGATTGAAACTGATTTATTAATTGTTCATATAACATTATAAAGTGCCAGATTTTAAGTTATAATACACGCAAAAATGAATGAAATTTTTGATAATACTGATGAAATTTTCAGAAGCTTTTTCTTATTTGGAATTCCAAGATTTTTCCTTCCAAATTTTTATAATATCCAATTCATTACAGATCATGGCAATTTTGGGAAATTTTTGGCAACTATTGGCGCGGTGAAGGAACCAGGATGCTCTGCGGAGGTGAAATTCAAGACGCGAGACATCTACTTCTAGAGTGCCCAATTTTCCGGGATTTTAGGGAAAATAGATTTGGTCGTATTGGACAGCTTGATGAATTTGTAGACAAAAGAAAAGTATAAACATTTTGATCAATTTTGTAAATACATATACAACTTTCTCTTGAATTGGAAAAAAGAGAAGGAATCTTAGAAAAAAAAAAAAGAACTGCGATGCTTGCTCTGTGTGTTTTGTTTTGTTGTTTGTTTTTCTCTTTGGACAATTTTCTTTAGTTAATTTATGTAAAATAATGAATTGAACAGGATTGTATATAGCCGAATTGCTGTATTGCAGTGAAAGGTATTGACGCAAATATCCCTGAGTTTGGGATATCGCGTTTCATGATGTTAATAAAGTGTAATAATAAAGTGTATATATGTTATATTTAATAATGAATGAGATTTTCTGTTGTATTTTTGAGATCATGGTGAGAATTATGCTATGGAGTTATTTGCTGGTTCTTTTTAGTACTAAATGGTTTTAGTGATACAGTCGTGGCAGGAATCTTGAAAGTAAAATAATAAAAATAGTAAAGATTAGAAATGGCTTTAATTGAGCTTATAAGATATATACAAACATAATTTGATAAAAGTACTGCCTGGCTTAAGGCAAGTAGAATAAGGAAAACAAAATATTATTTACATAATGTACAAAAGTTTTGAGCCGGCCCTTGGGATAAAACAACAACGAGTTTTTATAGGGGAAGAGTGACCTCTGGCGGTCGATTTTAGCAGAGTATTTTATCTATGAAATATATTTGAAAAACATATTTTTATATAACATATATATGTATATTTACATCAGACATGAGCCTTCTCTGAAGGGACGTCTGGACAATGTCAAATGTTCAAGGCCGCCCTGAGTTCGGAAAGGCCCGTGCTTATAAAGGGGTTTTTGTCCTCAACGTGCTCAATTGCAGAGAGAGAGTCGCAAAAGGATATTTTATTTTCATACAAAATACCCCGCGTGGTCAATATTAGAATGGCAATTTTGAGAAGGTAATCAATAAAATGACATCTCCATATTTGGGCATTACTTACAAAGACAGCTCAGTTCGGCCCTCCGTATCATTATTCTAATTTATAGAATTAATTATGCAAGCTGTAGTCGCCGCTGATGGATCTCTCATCTAGGAGAAAGGGGATTTGCTGAAGTCATTTAGAAATTGTGTTCACTTCAATTTTTAGATTTTTTTCTCTCTTTTGCGTTTATGATATGGAAGGAAGCTTCAAGAGTTCATATTAAACTTATATTTATAAATGTATTTATTAATAAAATTGTTTATCCTGTGACCCCAATAGTAATGTCATACACGTATATATATTAATTAAAAAGGCATATATTGGATCAAAATATCATTTATTTTACCAATATTTCAGTTGGTTGAACCTTTATCAGGGTATTATAACACTTTAACAGACACATTAATATGTTATAATGCCTTGATAAAGGTTGGCGTTCAGCCAACTGAAATATTGGTAAAATAAATAATATTTGATTCAATATATGTCTTTTTAATTAAATATTTATTTATGGATTGCTCTTTTTTCAAAACGTATATATTTAGAAACATAAAAATAAAGCATTCTTCATGATATAGCTTAGAAATATCTTTGTTTCCCGAATCATAAAACCAATAGCCTCCGAATACAGTAAATTGTTTAGTCCAATTCTAGCGTCTAATAAATCCCTAGGCCAATAAAACCGTGGCCTGGCCATTCATCTTCTCTCCAACCGCTGCACCACATTTGATAGAAACAAACAAATTAAGTCTGAAGAGTTTTTCTCTCGCCTTTTAATCAGTAATATATAATTGATTGAACAAGTTACTTTACCAAAAAAATCTTAAATTGTACCAAGATTAGAATAAATCTCTCTTTCTTCGAAACATCCGTAACTTTTATTCTAATTGTATTTAAAGTTCAAAGTCTTTTTCAGGATAGTGGGATGTTGGACTTTGTTTATTGCTCCTTGCAATTTTTACACTGATTGTTCTCCTACAATTACACAAATCTATTCAAATAGCAATGTTCTACTTTGTGTGTTTTTATTCTCATTAGGTTACCATATATATATATAATAATTGTTTTGAAAATAGAGCAATCCATAAATAAATCTTTAATTAAAAAGGCATATGTACAAATAATTATAAATATAAAATGGGCGTTATTGTTAATTTTCAAAATATTCACGCCCATATTTTACAAAATTTATTTTATCCATAATAAAATATGTTTATCAATTTTTTTTCTCCCCATTGAATATAACAAAATATTTTAAAAACTTAATTCTGTTGACGTTATGTGGCGCTGAGTTTGTTGTTGACACAAAATAAGTATGTTTTAACACCTTGATAAAGGTTGGCGTTCAGCAAACTGAAATATTGGTAAAATAAATTATTTTTTAATCCAATATATGCCTTTTAAATTAAAATATATAATAATGTAAAATAGGGGGTCGGTGGAAGGCTGGTTAAACCGTTTGGTTTTCGACCATACGACCCGGTTCGATTCCCGCATTGGACACTTTTTTTCTGATTAAAAAGAAATGCTCCAATGGCCCCCGTTTCTTGCAAAAGTCCAACCCCACCAGCGAGTGCAAGTAAACAAACGGGGCTCTGGCACATTTGCAAAGTCGAACTGCATTTTACCTGTGTAGACATGTGGTGCACTTACAGTAAAAGCAGTCACCTACTACCCAGAGATTCTTTGGACACGACAATAACAACAACATAATGTAAAATATATTTATATAGTATATTCATTCTTACTCCAATAAGGTTATATAAAATGGTAGAAGAGAAAATAATGATCTATGTATATTTATAACTAGCATGAATATATTAATACATTTTGTTGGTGTCAACGGCCTGGACAAATGCAAATATAACAATTTACCAGAGGTTGATGAAGAGAGATCCAACAGAACTATAAAAGGTGAACAGTCAGGAAGTAACAAAGTTAATAGTAAAAATTGTGTTGAGGCCATGAGATAGGAGTATTTGGGAACTTCGGAATGTTATCGGATAAAGATATGGTAGGATAGATAAAGACTTTTAGCATTGTGAAGATGAAGGTTTATATAAAAAAGAATATGATGCAATAGCTTTTCACAACTTCTGGGAAATAGCACAGACAATAAGCGCAACACAGATGATGGATCCATCTTGTAGAAAGGTTGATGTTAATCTCCAGTTTCTGTATATACCTGTTATGTTTACCTCTGTTTACCTATCTGGGAGAATCCTGTATGGGACGGGTGTCCTTAATAAATGCTTTTGTTGTTGTTATATATAAAATAACTAGACGGGTGACCCGGGCTTCGCCCCGGGATTGACCCGTGTGCATATCTACCCGAGTGATATATATTTAGATAAGATTTTTTTTATAATTGTTTGTTATTAGCATTATCTATTTGTTTGCATCAGCATAATTTAATCTAATTTTTGATAGAGGGCGCTGTTCGTGAGCTAAGTAGAATAATTTGAATATATAGTTTTAATAATTGATTTATATATTTTTAAAGTAGCCTATCGTCTTCCCCGTATTTTTTTTTACCTATGTATGGAAATTTTGGTTTGAATTATTGAACTACTGCGAATTTGTATACCGGACATACAAACGAACAAACATACAAACAAACAAACATACAAACATTGATTTTATATATATAGATATCAGATTCCAGAAGTGTTTTGTATCCCTACAATACCTTAAATTACTAAATATTAGACAATTGACAATTAAAATAATTTTATTGACATATTGTCAATACATGCAAAGTACACAGTCTGCACTATTTAAAAAAAGATAATATGCATTATATACACTATGTACAATGAATATGGCGCCTCTTTCAGCGCTGCAGAGTTTGGTGGAGAATCGCCAGTGGGTCTCCAGCGATACCACGCTATCTAAATATTAGAAATACCTTTCCTCTCTCTCTCTCTCTCTCTTAGCTTTAAGTTTGCCTTAAATTATATTGTAACAAAGTATTTATTATTCTAATAACAGAGTATCATTTTTATGTTTATATTTTGCTACTCTGTAAACTTACCCCATTGCTTATCTTTTGTTTATCGTTCATAGTTTTTTTTTCTGATCCTAAATATATTGTGTAATCCTGAAGTTTGTCTTTCCTAATTTTCCTCGTGGCAATATTATTAAATTTAAGAACAACATTTGTGGGCGTGTCTTCGTTCATTGAATACCGAGAGATATTTCTACTGTACAATTTTTCTATATAACTAAAATGTCTTCTATGAATTTTATTCAAAAATCAGAAACCAGATGAAACAAGGGTATGCCACAATTCTCGTAATCTTCTATTCATCGCTCTCTATAAATTCCGAACTACCAATAGAATAGAAGAAGAAGAGCAGTCAATTTGTGTAATTGAAAATCCACCAAATGGCGTTATCGAATAGTCATTATCATAGGGTGTAATTAGGAAGAAGTTTTCTACCAACGACATAATGACCTGGAGTTACCTCCTCGGTAATTTCTGTAATTGTTACCGCGTGGCAAATTTACAAATGTGTTTATAGATATTACTTACTGCGCATCAGTAGCCGTGTTTGGCTGCAAGACGTCAAATGGATGGCACGCCCGATCTATTGTGCCTGCTGTAATCCATACTGGCATCACAGAAGATAACCAGAGCGGCCTCCCTGCCATTAGACATCCTAACTGAGAGCTATTTCTGTGGACAATGGAACAGCTATGTGTACCTAGAGAACCATCTCTCCCTTCAATCTTGCAACAGATCGATGAATTATGTCCATCACCCTAGTAGAAAACTTCACTACTGATGTCATAACACCAGTTAGGACTAATTCAGACAAAAGCCAACCTATATACCTTTATATTTTGAAAATAGAGCAATCCATAAATAAATCTTTAATTAAAAAGGTATATATTGGATCAAAATATCATTTATTTCACCAATATTTCAATTGGCTGAACGCCAACCTTTATCAAGGTGTTATAACATTTTAAAGTGTGTCAACAACACACTTTAAGACACACTTTAAAATGTTATAACACTTGATAAAGGTTGGCGTTCAGCCAACTGAAATATTTGTAAAATAAATGATATTTTGATCCAATATATGTATTTTTAATTAAAATAAAATGAATACCTTTATATATCAATATGGAATCTATGGTTTGTTTCTTTTCACAAATTTTATTTTTTCGAGCTTCGGGCTAACATGTCTTTAAACGCGAAGACTCAGAAGTACTATTTCTAGCCAATTATAACACGCCTTCTTATGATTGGCTAGAAGTAGTACTTCTGGGGCTCCACTTTGAAAGGCATGTTAGCCCGAAAGCTCGAAGAAATAAAAATTTCTGAAAAGAAACCTTGCCCTAGATTCCTTATTGAGTTTCTAAAAGTGTATAATCAGGGAAGAATCTTTATTATTAGGTATATAAATCATGCACAAATTATAAGAAATAAACTTCCTTCACTGTATTCAGTCCTTTGTGTGTTGGTCAGAAATGGAGAACACATTGTTAGAATCCGCTATTCAAATGGTCAATAATAATTTTGAATGAAGGCTCCTAATTGAAGTTATAGTTATTTCTTATAATTGATTCGTTCAATCTTCTGATTAAAAAACATCATTGGTTTCATGTGATTGATGGCAAACTTCAGCAAGACTTCGTACATCATCTTTCAAATCTGTTTTCCCCCCTTTTAAATATATTAAATCAATTGTAAATGTTTTTTTCTGACAACGTTTAATTACAAAAATTAAGTTTCGATTTTTTTTTCGATTGTTTCCAATGGGAATAATTTTTTCCTAATAATTCTTAGCGTGGAAATTCAGATGAGAGAACTCCATGATGATCATTAGACAAGTGATGACAAAGGTCAGGTTTGTTTGCGGCTATTAAGGACAATGCCACACCCCGTTAAGAAACAGATTGTCTAGGTGAGACCTTTGTCTCTCAAATCTCGATAGACCCACTAATATGTTCCATAAGTAATACCGATTGAATTAAATGATATTCATTTCTCTCATTATATTGCTACTTCAATTTTAATGCGCATTATATTTATTCAATAAATTCTATGATATTTAATATTTATTAAAACAGAATATTTAGATTATCATCATTCCTTTTTATAGTTTCACTCCTTTTGTAACATTGTTATTGTACATATATCTTGATTGCTTATTGGAGCGAGAAAGGACCTAGACGAAGACTGCGGATCACGACCTACGAGGAAGACAACGAATAAATAAACACAATAACTTTGAAAGGTAATTTATATTATTTACTTTTATTTATTTACTTTTACTTTTATTTATTTACTTTGAATATGGAAACCCGCTCGGGAAACGTGTATAACACCAAGAAGGAAGAAACCAAGGTCGACGACCCTGCAAAGCTGCACCTTGGTTCAACAATATATATATACAGTAATGAAATGCATTGTTTTGATCTGGGCAAATCCAAGCCACTGAAACTATTCTTCAGAAGTTGGATTCTCATCGAATTTTCACCAAATCTCGTTTCGAGCTTTTTTGCCTAAAATATTTGTATAAATAATCATATGACAACAACAACAAAAACCTTTATTAAGACACTATTGTCTTACAAGGGGATTCCCATAAAAGGTTATATATGTACATGAGTGAGGAGGAAAAGCATTTCAGATGGGAGGGGGAGCAATCAGCCGTTGTCTGTGGAGTTGAGCACTTCTTCCCTCATTTATCTATCGCCTTGAAAAATTTTAAATATTTATAAACAAATGTTTTATCCAGCAGGAGAGTAGTAAAAAATGTATATAAATGTTGTTAATTGTAGTGAGTTGGCCCCGAAATTTCGCGAATTTCCAGTCTCTTTTCCTGTAGAAATGATAATATGATTAAATTAAGAAGCCGTTTGACATATAGCAGTTTTAGTTGAAGTCGCTATTGTATAAATTCTATTCAATTCCACCACACACACACAAGACTTTGATATTTTATAAATTCTAGTTAGGTAGTTAATCGAATTATTAAATTAAAATACATGTTCACATATAATTTACAAAGTTTTAGTCTAATTGGCCATTTAAACAGGATTAATTTTAGAAATCTATTTTTACAAAGGTAATTTAATTTGGCAATAATCTAATTTATCCCCTTACTGTAAGTGCTAGTTCTGGGATTTGTTGATATTTATAACTTTAAAATATTAACAGAGTAACTTTAACTTTATTGAAGATAGTTTACTCAAGGTGGTTCAAATATTGGCTTTAATTCAACCTCTTGAAACATGCAGCCACTTCTAATTTTAAATACTCTGTGAATTCGCGTAACATTTGACCAATGAGCCGTCCTGATATACAAACGGCAGCTGAAGATAAATGAACTACGCAATGTCGGGCGCTAAGAACCATAACGGGTCAATCAGTGGGTAAATACCCCGAAATCCATATATTTTATACATCTATATATATTCATAAAGGCGTATGTTATAGTAGAGATGTCACTTGGACAACAATGCGCTGTATAAACGACTATTTCTTCAGTGAAGGCTTTGAAAGAATAGATGTTTTAATGGAGAGATAATAGTATATATCCTCTCTCTCTCTCAATAAAAAGATTGAATATACTTTTACCGTCCATACAATATATATATATATATTTATTTGGATAATAAAAAGGCATATAATGGATTGAATAAAATATTTATTGGCTAATATTTCGGTTGGCTGAACGCCAACCTTTGTTAAGGCATTACAAGGCCAACTGAAATATTGGCAAATAAATATTTTAATCAATCCAATATATGTCTTTTTATTATCTAAAGATTTAATTATGAATTGCTCTATGTTCAGAACAATATTATATAGTGCCAAATAAAAATTAAAAAAATACTAATAATAAACAAATATGAATAAAGAGAGTGTCCATAAAAGATTAAATTTGTAGAATTATTTCGATCTAGACTGACACCTAGAATGGTCTCGAGGCCACATAGAGGACAAGCTCTCCAAAACACTATCACCTGAATAAAATAGACATGATCAAGACATGTGGTGAGAAGACCGGGGAGACGATCAGTGAGATGGGAAGATCCCATGACCAAGACATGTGGTGAGAAGACCGGGGAGACCATCAGTGAGATGGGAAGATACAATAACCAAGACATGTGGTGAGAAGACCGGGGAGACCATCAGTGAGATGGGAAGATACAATAACCAAGACATGTGGTGAGAAGACCGGGGAGACCATCAAAGAGATGGGAAGATCCCATGACCAAGACATGTGGTGAGAAGACCGGGGAGACCATCAAAGAGATGGGAAGATCCCATGACCAAGACATGTGGTGAGAAGACCGGGGAGACCATCAGTGAGATGGGAAGATCCCATGACCAAGACATGTGGTGAGAAGACCGGGGAGACCATCAAAGAGATGGGAAGATCCCATGACCAAGACATGTGGTGAGAAGACCGGGGAGACCATCAGTGAGATGGGAAGATCCCATGACCAAGACATGTGGTGAGAAGACCGGGGAGACCATCAGTGAGATGGGAAGATCCCATGACCAAGACATGTGGTGAGAAGACCGGGGAGACCATCAAAGAGATGGGAAGATCCCATGACCAAGACATGTGGTGAGAAGACCGGGGAGACGATCAGTGAGATGGGAAGATCCCATGACCAAGACATGTAGTGAGAAGACCGGGGGAGACCATCAGTGAGATGGGAAGATACAATAACCAAGACATGTGGTGAGAAGACCGGGGAGACCATCAGTGAGATGGGAAGATACAATAACCAAGACATGTGGTGAGAAGACCGGGGAGACGATCAGTGAGATGGGAAGATCCCATGACCAAGACATGTGGTGAGAAGACCGGGGAGACGATCAGTGAGATGGGAAGATACCATAATCAAGACCTGTGGTAAGAAGACCCTGGAGACCATTAGTGAGATGGGAAGATACCATGACCAAGGCGTGTGGTGAGAGGTCGAAGCAACCTCAAACTGTACCGAATCATTCTCCCCTATTCCCACCAGTCTGAATGTAGCCAACTTCTGTACCTTCCATGATGGCGCTTTTAAAAAAGATTTCAGCCACTCAAGCACAGAATTAAGAAACAAAGTTTCCAAGTTATTTAAAATTAAACCTGAGAAACGCCGTACCTATAAGAAACGACCCTTTCTTCCTGGTCAAACTAGAGAAGCTAAGGTACGAGATGAGGACTATATGTCGAACGCGAAATGTTAAATTAATAACAACAAATAAAAACGCAATAACTTTGAAAAATAATTTACCTCTATATACTTTTTATTTACTTCAGGCATGGAAACCTGCTCGGGAAACGTGTATAGCACCAAGTAGGAGGAAAGCAAGGTCGATTAGGCTGCAAGGTTGCATCTGGTACCGTGGTGTATCAGTTATCGTGATTCATGAATGAGGAAGGCTCCACCACTTCCAGACTAGGAGGGGTCTTCTTGGACCCTCCACATCTTCAGCCCCAGGAAATGCGGGACTTGGCAGACGCCAGGGTGTCCAGGCCATGCCCGAAGATCCAGCTCTGCAGGTTAGGGGGCCTAGAGATAATGGTACTTTGAAGTAAGGAGATACCGCCGAATTTAAAACATTGCATTTATATAGCAAAGGAAAACATTAATACACGAATGTTTCTTTTGCACATAAAACAAACTTCTACTATCCTTACTGCAATGAAAAATATTATTGGGAGGGTTTGGCTCATCAGTGGCGAACCCTCCTAGCGGTTTCGCCAATTTTTTTAATCTACCAGACCGCTTCTTTAGAGCTCTAATACTATATCTGATCATTCTACTTATATATGATACACTGAAAAGTGGAATCTCAGAAATTGTATTTAAGCAAACTATGGACATTAGCTTTAAGGACAGTAGAAGTTTGATTCGTGTGGGAAGAAACATTCGCGTCAATGTTTTCCTTTGTTATACATAGATGTCATTGCTATATATTAATAGTATTATATTTTAAAGTTTTTATGTGAGTCAAAAATTAACTTGGACTATCATTAAAAAACTATTTTTAACTTTACGAAAGGTACATGAGTGAAGAGGTTTAATTTAAAGAATAAATGTTCAAAAAAATTGAAGCAACATGAGTAGAAAGGGTTTGTGGATTTGGAATTAATTGGATTGAAATCCAGAAAGTCTCGCCATAATGCCGTGTAAATATAAAAGACAATGGTTTGAAGAATTGTTATTTTACACGATCGCCTCGGAACTGGTCGAAATTGGTCATCGTTGTCTTGAAAAGTGGGTGGAAAATGTCTCACAATTTCTTCACTCACGATTGACATCATCCGCCCTTTATAGATTATTGTCAAATTGATATATAGATTAGAGATATACAATTTTGAATGGCACCTTGAACTTTATTTCTGTCCACAGATTTGATCTAATTGTTTTTGATACATTGTTTAAAGCGAGAAAATATTGTTTTTTAGAATTGTTTTTTAAATTCCAATATAAATATCTAGATTATGGCGTATTAAACATCATTTGTCTTTATTTTCATCTTTTTTTAATTGAGATTTTAATGAAAATTCGAAACTATTATAGACGCCTATGATTCTTTTAAAAATTAAACAAATTATACTGCCTTTACTGCAATTAAAAATTAATGGGAAGGCCTGGCTCCTCATCAGTGGTGAACCCTCCCAGCGGTTTCGCCAGTTTAATCTACCAATTTTTCCATTGCAGTAAGGGCAGTATAAATTGTTTAAATTCTAAAAGAATCATAAGGGTCTCTAATAGATTCGAATTTTCATAACAGATGGCGCGGTAATGTATCATAATATCAAAATATCATTTTTATTAATTTGTAAAATGATTTAGCTATTGAAATTTAACACAAACAATTTATTATATACATATATCTAAGAGAAATGTATCAATCTTATACACATTCGAGATTTTAACTGATATTGTGTATAAAGAAAACTAACCATACACATAAAGCATTTATTAAGACACCAGTCTTATACAGATTCTTCTCTCTCATTGCCGACTTGCAACGGTATCCTCACGATGATCAATCGCCATCGTGTAGTGGAGGAGAAACGATTAATCTAAGTTCTTTTTTCTGTTTACTGCTTTGTAAAATTTAGGGACAGAGCAACCATTCGACTTGATATGGCGCTGGTTAAAATACACCGCACTGAGGTAAGTTGGCTGTCGTTTACTTTTGAGAAGAACCTCTCTCTTTCTTCGTTAATATACTGACATTTAAAGATGTAATGTGATATTTCTATTTCTATTTTTCTTTACAAAGATGGCATATTGTATCCTCCTTACTGAAGATTTTGGTTTTCCCTGAAAAAACGAATCGAGTATTCTCTGTTGAACGAAAACTAATCAAACCATTTTAAACTCAACCAATTTCATATTAAATAAATATTTTACATATGGAAGAAATGAAAAAAAGAAAAATTCCAGACGTACTATATTAAGAACAAAGAAAAATTAAGAAAAATAAACAGAAGATTATATATAATTTATATTTGAAATATAAAGAACCATTGGTATTGTTCCTACCATTATAGAAAGAAGCTATTCCAATATTATAAATTCACAACACCATGCAGCTTTATTAAGACCACCGGACCACAGGAAAGAAGTATAGATGGAGCTCCTATACTCCAGGTAGCGCAGAACCCAACAGCCTCCAGGTCCGACGCATTTCCAGTGGCCACAGAATCCACCGTGCATAGGTTAATGTATCACTAAAAAGGCGAGTGTGAAATTAACCAGGTTTTAATTCAAAATAATTCTAAAGGTGATTTAAAAATATTATTCTCTAAAAATAAGCAATTAAAAAATGATGTTCAAATTTGTCATTATTCTATTTGGAGAGGCATTATGGAGAAGGAAAGAGGGGTGCTGTTGGTTTGAAGACCTGGAAGTACTACTCAGTGTGACTTTGCTTCTTTTGGTCTCCTGACATGGAGCCGCTCCTATGGAGAACAGATAATTGATACATTAGCCGGGTACAGGGTGGCCCTACCAGGAGTTAAACTCCCGACGTCCTGTGCTACCTGTTTACACCCTCCCTCCACTTTGAGGCTGTAGGATAGGATTTTGGGAGAGATTATTCTATATATTTTAAGAAAAAGGCATCTCCTTATCGTGCAACTGAAAGTTGCTGATGGCTTGCGCCATCTATCGGAATAAGGCGCAAGCCATCAGCAACTTTCAGTTGCACGATAAGGATATGTCTTTTTCTTATTTTATGCACCTTATCCCAGCACAATATTACATTTGTACTATTTTTTCACATTATTCTATATACTTGTAACTAATATTTGTAATTTACAATATTCGTAATAAGGGACCCACACTAGGAGTGGAGTCCTGTGAGTACACTAGAAGAGAAAATATCCTCGATATCTGTGAACAGATCCTGGCGACTTAATCTTTAAATCTCGTTAAGCTGAAATATCCTCTCCGAATCTTCTCTGTTTCAAATTACAATTTGATTAACACACAACTTTATCTTATTTCCTATTTCTTGGATCTAAAGGAACACATTATCTCTCAATTAAAGTCGAAAGTGATTGCACTATAAAGTCATTAAAAATATATGAACTATTTCTGACGCGTATAATTATTTTTAAAATAATTCATTTTTATACTGCCCTTACTGCAATGATAAAATAATGGGAGGGCCTGGCTCATCAGTGATGAACCCTCCCAGCGGTTTTGCCAGTTTACTCTACCATACCGCTATAATATTGCATTTTTCAGTTTTCATTTTATACTGATACTCAAGCTATAAAAGGAAAACTGAAAAATGCATTACCTCAGCGGGATGGCAGATTAAACTGGCGAAACCGCTGGGAGGGTTCACCACTGATGAGCCAGGTCCTCCCATTATATTATCATTGCAGTAAGGGCAGTATAAAATTGATTTATTTTTAGAAGAATCATAGGCGTCAAAAATAATTTAAAATTTCCACAACAGATGGCGCGCTAATGCATCATAATAGCAAAGGTATTATAATATGTCCTCTGTCTGTTTACTATTTGTTACTAAAATTTTATATTGGATTTTCATAGAATTTACCTTTTTCACATTTCATTTTTTTTTAAATATCGTTAAATACTTTTTGGTGCCATAATTAGAACCTTAGTTATTTTAATCTTTAATATATTTTATTAGTGTGGCCGTCCGCTTTGCTGTTATTTATTTCGAGTGCGAATTTTTGTGTAAAAGTTCATAAAGACATAATTACTTGTTTGCTGTATAATATTTTACCTGATTTTGGATATTGTACGGAGAATCTGTATAAGACTAAGGTCTTGAGATAAAGGCTCTGTAGGTAAGTACAGGCCATTATGGTGTGTAAGTTTGTGAAACTGATTTTTCAGCAGGGTATCAGAGTCTAGTTTATACTCGCTGTTAGGGTTTACTAGTAAAAGTCAGGTTCTGTTGAAGCAATCTTGTATTTGTGGAATCTCAAACTACTCAATTCGACTCCTAGAAGGAATGGTTGAATGCTCAAAGAGGTGAAAGGGAATAAAAGCAGCTTCATTGCTGATGACGCGAATAACCATCATGGAGGCAGGAAATCTCATGTACATCCCCGACAGATACCTGGAAGAAGTCTGTTTAAAGTCAGCGATCATTCCTATAAAACACTCTTTAGTATTGTTCAAAAATATTTTTATAAAATTCTCAGCAAGCAGCAGCTTTTTCTTTTATGTTTTTCTTCCAAGCGTCAGTCAGTAACTGAACTTTCCGAAGGGCATAGGACTTGAGGCTTAGATTCTCATGAGAATTGTTGACAATGTTATCAGCTCCCTCATCTATCCGGCTATAGTAGAGATACTCATCCTAAAGGCTCCATCAGTTTTCTTATTGACATTTTTGACAAATTTATTTCTTACCTTGTCCGATCGACGCAAATTGATATCGAAAAAAGCATTCAAAGAATAACAATCAAGACCTGAAATATTTTCGAATACTTCTAATTCTTCGAAAATTGAACACGAATTTCTAAAAGCGCATGAAATTACTGAAAATTGGAAATTTTCAAATATTACTATACTACTTCCAAGAAGATTTATTACCTATTCAATATTAAGATTTAGAGTCGGGGGCGGATTAAGTAGAAATGTTTGCCACGCTGATGGGCGAAGTGGTTGGGGCCCTTCACAGATCAGTTTGTTTTTTGTTCGATGTTGTCATCGAAAAAAAAGATTCAAAGAAAAACAATCATTCTAATTCTTCGAAAAACTCAACAAGAACTTCTAAAAGTGTATGAAATTACTGCAAATTTGAAATTTCAAATATTATTAAACTACTTCCACGAAGATTTATTACCTATTCACTTTCTCTTTATCACTGTCGGTCTAATCAAACTGTTTCTTGACACGATATGGAGTGGCTTTGAGCAACTTAAGAAATTTTATTATATCTTTGGGGCTCCTTCCGATGCGCAGAGAAATAATGGGAATTATTCCTCATTAGTATCTATAGTGACACTGCACTCTTTACCTCGAATTTTAAATGAATATGGCTTTAGTTAGAGAAAGAAATTATAAATATATAAACTTTTGTATGTGTGTTTTAATGGGCGGTCAAAGTTAATTCTAATTTACCTGCGACATATTTATATATAATGTTACACGTTTACATCTTTATATCCATATATATACACACATATACAGCTTTATTATAACAACCGGTCTTATACAGTTTCACCTCAGAAGGAAGCATAGATGGATCTCCTATACTCCAGGCAGCGCAGCACCCAACAGCCTCCAGGTCCGATACACGTCCAGTGGACACACCGTGCATAAGTTAACGTATCACTGAAAAGGCAAGTGTGGAATCAGCCGCGTTTTAGTCTTCGCTTTCCTCATCCAAATGGACCACGACATTCTATTAATCTCTTTCGAACGGTGACTGCGGTCTTGTAGAATTTATATAAACCAAAGACCTTGATTAAACGTCATTTATTCATCCAGTTATATATTTGTTGACTATCGGATTAAGACAAGTATAGGTCGTCCAAGAGTTATTATCTCTGAATTGCCAAGCAAATTCAACTAAATATTGTGTGCCTTATTTCAGCTGCTATTACATAGATCACTAGTTATAAAGGACAATTAGTTTTCCAGCGCTTTAAACGATTTTCTGGGAAGAACACCCATAGGAGTCTCAGTTGCGCAAAATGTCTTTAAATTACCAAAGGAGTACTTTTATGTGAGTAGATATTTTTCTGCTGTTATTGAATTATTTAAGTGTTTGAAGTGACTGTAATGAGAGGTATTTAAGATATGAGCTTTGTCGTTCGAAGGCTTTGTTCAGTTGCTATTCGAATAATACCGGGTATTTCGGCCTGTATAACAGTGTACTCCGTACAACCCTTCAAGAATGAGAAGCCCTTTGAGTCTAAAATAGTTGACAGGTTTACAACAAAATGCAGCCTGCTCTTTGATGGCTGTGCAATGTTCAGAGGTGTGAAAAACATACGCGAGGCAACCTGCTATCTTCAATTTTCATGATCCTCACCCAAAATCTCAAAAACTGTTTAATGATGACAACTTCCAGTGATACTCGTCCACACTCAATTCTTAACATAAAGCCCGGAGTGTATTTTGGTAAATTCATCTCTTACCTTGTCCGATCGACGCAAATGCTATTTCCTTGTGTCCATTCTCTCTTTATCACTGTCGGTCTAATCAAACTGTTTCTTGACACGATAAAGAGTGGCTTTGGGCAACTTAAGAAAGTTTATTATCTCTTTGGGGCTCCTCCCGGTGTGCAGAGAAATAAGATTCATTAGAAAGATGTTCTGAACTTGGTCAACTACCTTTTTTTTATATCAGTATGTAATCTTTATAGTTCTCCATTTTCTTAGGCTGGGCTGGAAAAGGACAATACACGTCCAAAAACTTTCCTTTTTAAAATAAAGAAACGCGTTGTTGACATTTTATCTCTTCATTCTTCAATACGAGTTTAATAACTATATAGTTTACTATTTAATTAAAATATTCATGGAAAATGTATTATCATATATCAATATAATATATATTGTAGAACGACATTTGAAAATATCCCGAAAATATAAGTTTCGATTTTTCGTTCAAAAGAAACACATGCGGGATATCTTCAAATGTCGTTCTACAATCATAGGCCGCATTATATTGCATAATATTAATATATATGAAAAAACAATAGAGAAAAAAATAAAAGATAAGTGGGTCAGGTGTTGATATTAAAAATAAAGAAGGCATCTCCTGACCACGAGCATATGCGCTTTTTAGATGGCAGAGCGCCATCTAGTGGAGCAAAAATAAACTAAACGTTTATTTAGCTTGCTCCGTGATATTTGGCCAACCCAATTTCTTGATAAATCAAGAAAAGCCATCCACGTTTCGCGATATATATCAATATACTTATATGTGTGTATATTATTATCATTTAGATGTTTTAGATTCTGAAAATATCTATTCGGATAAAATGCGATGTAAAGGAGATGTAACATTGAGCTGTGGTGCAGATACCGGCTCTGGCATGCTGAGGACAAGAAAGCGCGCACTCTCCCCGTCCTAAGTGAGTTATCCTCAAACTTTACAAAATATCTTTACAATATTGTTATCAAAATTTCAATATTATTATATAAAAAACATAAAAAGAAATATTTTATATATATTTCTTGAAATAATATCTGGGCCAAATTTTAGGAAGCTTGCTTACTTCACTAAACAATTAAAATTTATTTCTGAGGTTTAAAAGTTTCTATCTGACGTCCTTCTCTTTCTTTTGTTCTTGGAATATTAAGAACTGAACGGTATAAAGGAATCTAAAGAAGCTCAATACTTAAAATTGAAATGTGTGTGGATATCAATATATTACATTATATTCCCGCCCATTCCCGCCCTGGACACTTTTATTTTTCCATTCGCCATTACTCTTCATATTTTCACCCTCTCATACTTCATTCAAAAAAGTTAGAAATAGTAAATATTTCTCTTAAAAAAAATAAATATTGATTTTTCACAAAAAAGAAACTTATGCGGTGTAACTTTAAGTATTGTTTATATCAATATATGATATACACCTATCCCCCCGATTTACACGGTATTTGTTTTACACGTTTTCGCTTTTACCATGGTTTTTCCAAATAAGTTTTTTTTTTTATCGCACTATACTAAATGCTACTTTGATTGAACACATGTGCGCTGTGTACACATCTCACGAAGAATCCCGAGCTTATGTGCTGACTACATATTTCAACCTGTCAATGCATTTTATTTTTATTTCTGTGTACACCTATCCCCCGATTTACACGTTTTTCTCAGGAACGTATCTACCGTGTAAATCGGGGGATAGGTGTATTCAAAAATATAGTGGTTGATGAAAAAAGAAAGGGGCATCTCCTTATCGTGCAACTGAAGGTTTCTGATGGCAGCTGAATAAATATCAACTATTCGTTAATTTTTAAGTATTCCAGAATTGACCAATATAATGATGAGGGCCAACAGCCCGAAATGCGTACATGGTTAGCTTTTTTTTATTAATCAAGAATGGGTAATTGGCCAATTCTGGAATAATTAAAAATAAATGAGAATAGTTGATATTTATTCCGATTATCTTATCAGGAGATGCGCATTTATTTTTTTCATAATTTATGCACCTTATCCTAGTACAATATCATATTTGTACTATTTTTTCACATAGTGGTTAATCTGGATTGATGTTTTGACAGCCACAAATGGTGTTGTGCGACGTATAGGTATCTGCTTTGCTACGTACAATATTGGATTTTATATTACAGGTTCATATATAAGGCTTTAATTACTTCAAAAACAACTTCAGATGTAGTTTTAACGTGAACAAAATTAGTAATGACATCAAATTATGATTAAAGTTATTTTAAAATTCTAAAGAGAGAGAGAGTATTTTTGATCGATTCATACACCTCCAGTAAAGTTTTGAAAACTTTGGCGAAGAAATCCAATCGAAGAAGCCGTTAGTTACACTTCTTGGAAATTTGAAAAGGGAACTTGGCTTGTGTGGTGTATGGAAGATTATTTAGTAAAGATAAAGTTTAATGTTATAATTATATGTAATTCTGCTGTCCTCAAAGCTTATGTCCATAGTTCATCTAAAATACCCATTCCAAGAGTCTAGCAACAGTATTACTATAAAAGGAAGTTCCAAAATGCAATATAACAGCAGTATGGTAGATTAAACTGGCGAAACCGCTGGAGGGTTCACCACTGATAAGCCAGGCCCTCCCATTAATTTTTCCATTGCAGTAAGGGCAGTAGAAATTGTTTTTTTTTTTAAGAATCATACGCGTCTATAATAGTTTCGTATTTTGATAAAAATAAAGTTTAATGTTATAATTCTTTCTAAGACTTTCTCTTGCTGTGGAAGTGAGGTTGTAAGATTGTAGACACGTAGGTGGATCAATTACGACAGTAGAATGGTGTGTGGAGCGGATAAGACGTGGGGAAGTAGAGCAGTACATCTACTGACATTCGGTGTTTGTCAATCGATGTGTCACGAGACTCTCTCATCGTCTACAATGAGAGACCACTTCCAGGAGAGACCAGCCGTCCACGTTCTACTATAACGGAGATATTTCTAGGCAACACTTTCCTTATTCAAATAATAAAGTTGATATTTTAGAATATATTTTTTATTTCAACATACAAAATTCGATATCCCCTCTAGGGATTATTGCGTCAATTTACAATTATTTTGTCGCCCACAAAACCTAGTTAACTTGAAACGCACCACTAAATTGCTACCTAGGCTAGGAAAACTGATTAGATTGATATTAAAAGGAAGTTTTGGAAACTTTACCAATATAGCTTCTCATGATATATCAATTTAAATTTATTTATAAGAGAAATTATATTACTATATTTATTGCCATGTGGAAAATTAGGAAAGAACACTCTTCAGGATGAGACAGTAATTTATTTAAGGCAAGAACAAACTATGAATGGTAAATAAATGATAAGTAACGAGGGAAGTTTACAGAATAGCAATATATTAACATAAGAAATAATACTCTGTTAATAAAATTATAAATACTTTGTTACAATATATATAGTGACAAGATTTTAGCACGAATGTTTCTTATATATAATACAAACTTCTACTGTCCTTACTGCGATGAAAAAATATAGTGGGAGGGCTTGGTTCATCAGTGGTGAACCCTCCCAGCGGTTTCGCCAATTTAATCCACCAGACCGCTTCTTAGAGCTCTAATTTAAATATTGGACGAATCTGCCCTCCCAATATATTTTTTCATCGCAGTAGGGACAGCAGAAGTTTGTATTTCATATAAAATAAACATTCATGCTTTTAAATCCTTTGATTTATATATACTGTATATATATATATATATATATATATTAATTAAAGGGCATATAAAAAAACATTCATGCTTTTAAATCCTTTCATTATATATATACTGTATATATATATATATATGTTATGTTAAAATATTTTATTTAAAATTGTTATATAAAGGTATTATTTAAAATGTTATATTAAAATATTATTTTATTTAAAAATATATTTCATAGATACAAATATTCTGTTAAATCGACCGCCAGAGGTCACGCTTACCCTATATAAAACCGATTGTTGTTCTTCCCCGTTGGCCGACCCAAAACTTTTGTACATTATGTAAATATTCTTTTGTTTCCTTATTCTACTCGCTTTAAGACAGGCATTACTTTTTACCAAATTATGTTTTTATATATTCCTTTAGCACAATAAAAGCAATTACTGATCAAAACCATTATTATTTTTATTTCAAGATTTTAGCCACGACTGCACCGCCATAGCATAATCATCAAGATGATCCAAAATCAAACAAATATATCTTTTTTTTTTAAATATATATGGCGTGTTATTGCTTTGTATTAACTTATATATCTCTAGGTTTCAAAATTATATAATTTGCATCATGGCAACGTACGGCCACATACGGCCGTTACTGTACAACTCTATTTGGCTAAACACGGAATTGCTTTACTACCCCAGCCACCCTATTCTCCTGACCTTGTTCCCGACGACTTTTTCCTTTGCCCTAAAATAAAAAAAAGTCTTAAAAGGACCTCGATTTGACTCAATACCTCAAATAAAGTAGAATACGAAGAATATTTTGAAAAGCCTGAAAGATTAGAATTTTCAGAGGTGTTTTGATATCTGGAAAAAAAGATGGAACAAGTGTATAGATAGTGACGGTGATTATTCTGAGAAATTTTAAATAAAACTTTATTATACTTTTGTATTTCTTTAAATATACAGCATTCCTGGAAATTATTGATCACACTATGTATATATACTTTAAAATAGGAAATAACAATTAGGAAATCAATAATTTAAAGGGAAAATCGTTTCTCCGATAATCTTACATGTGAGGTAAGACACCCAGCACAAAATAGAAGATGGAAGCAATTTTAAAGGATTTAAAAACTTTTTCACAACTTTCCAGGCTGTTTTTTATTGATTGATTCCGTGTACACAGGTTAGAGGAGAGTTAATGGTTAATTTAAACCATTATCCGTTTTTAATGAAAATTTCAATTGCCAGTTCCCTGAGGCATTTTGACAATTTCGAAAATTTATATTTAAAATTGTTTTAATTGCAATTTTTTTCTAAAATACTTGTATTTTAAAATTATTAATTGGAAAGTGAAATGGATAAAATTAATCCGTTGAATTTGGACTCGATAAAAAGATAGGAAACCCAGTGATGAGAGAATTTACAGCCATTGGTACAATGCATGCCCCTCCTAGGGGTCGGTGGAAGGATGGTCTAAACCGTTGGTTTCCGACCACTGCAATCCGGATTCAATTCCCGCATTGGGCACTTTTTCTAATTTAAAAAAAAAAATGTTCCAATGGCCCCCGATTCTTGCAAAAGTCTAATCCCACCAGCGAGTGCAAGTAACTAAACGGGGCTCTGGCACATTTGTAAGTGCAAAGTCGAACTGCTTTTCACATGTGTAGACATGTGGTGCACTTACAGTAAAAGCAGTCACCTACTTCTACCCATCATGATTATCATGGCCTGTACCACGTGTACTAGGGATACGCAAAAAATGCCCCTCATTTTTCAGCTAGCATTATATCGCTGAATCATTTTTAATTACATTTCATTCTTCAGGAATTCTTCCCTTTGGGTGACAAGAACTTTTTCAGAATATTCATCATTGTCAAGACTTTGTGGAAGAGTATTACTCGATGAAATAATTTCCATCTAATTCTACTGTTCTCAAAGTTGATGTCCTCCATAGTTTACTTGAATACCATATCTATGATTCCATCCTTCAGTGTAGCATATATAAGCAGAATCGTCCAATACAGTATTAAAGCTCTAAGAGAAGCGGTCTGGTAGATTAAATTGACGAAACTGCTGGGAGGGTTAACCACTGATTAGCCAAGTCCTTCCAATATTTCTCATCGCAGTAAGGACAGTATAAATTTGCTTTATTTTGAAAGAAACATTCACATCACTGGATTTCCTATCTTTTAATCGAGTCCAAATTCAACGGATTCATTTTATCCATTTCACTTTTTAATTAATAATTTTAAAATACAAGTATTTTAGAAAAAAATTGTAATTAAAACATTTTTAAATATAAATTTTCGAAATTAATCAAAATTCCTCAGGGGCTTGGCAATTGAAATTTTCATTAAAAATGGATAATGGTTTAAATTAACCATTAACTGTCTTCTAAAATTTGTACACGGAATCAATAAAAACAGCCTGGAAAGTTGTGAAAAAGTTTTTAAATCTTTTAAAATACAATAATACAAAAGCAGAGATGAAGGTATTCTTGAGGAATCTTACGTTGCTATGGCAGATAGAGGTTAGAGGAAACAATCGGTGAAAGGTAGCAAGCAATAAGCTTGCTCTACCTTAAGAAAGCATTTGGCTACCGTAAGAGAGAAGCAATAAACATCCCGAAGAGGCCTTTTAAAAGTGTTTGTTTACTGTCGCATGTGGGTTTTACCGCTGCGATATCTTTGTTTTTCTCTATTGAGATTTTTTCATCTTTTCGATCGGGTTTGTTCACGGCGCGCTCCAATGGGTTAGATTTGTGTTCCTGTAGGGCTCTAATGGATATCTCAGCGAAGTATCTTTACAATCTTCCATTCTGACACCTACACATTTTCTCTTATCACAACCTTTTCAAAATTAGAACATCTCACATTCTGATATATCATATTTTAAATACTATAACCTTACTTTATGCATTATTTACGAACGGAAAAATATGTCCAGGGTAGCCTAGTGGACATGGCATCTGCCCGGTAAGCGGAACAATGTGGGTTCGATTCCCATCCCTGGGCACTTTTATTTTTCCGTTTATCATTACTCTTCACAATTAACCCTTTCATACATCATCCAAAAGGTTAGAAATAATCGTTATTTCTCCTTGAAATAAATTTTGATTTTTCGTTGAAAAGAAACACATGCGGTGTAACATCAAATGTCGTTTTACAATCACAAGCTATATTATATTATACTATAACCTAGGTATACAGATTGGCTTTTTGTCTGAATATCCCTAAACTGGTATTGTTACTCCTTCTTCATTATTAATAGTGTTTTTTTGCTTATCCCTAGTACACGTGGTACAGGCCATGATATTCATGGTAGGTAGAAGTAGGCGACTGCTTTTACTGTAAGTGCACCACATGTCTACACATGTGAAAAGCAGTTCGACTTTGCACTTACAAATGTGCCAGAGCCCCGTTTGGTTACTTGCACTCGCTGGTGTGGCTTGACTTTTTCAAGAATCGGAGGCCATTGGAGCATTTTTTTTAATAATAAAAAAAAGTTCCCAATGCGAGAATCGAACCCGGGTCGTAGCGGTCGAAAACCAACGGTTTAGACCATTCTTCCACCGACCCTATTTCAAATACTATAACCTAGGTATACAGATAAAGGCAGCCTGGCCGGAATTCATAGCTCTTAAAATTGAAGATACTTCGGCCAGTAAATATTTTTTATTATCTCGACGTTTCCACAAAAAACTAAACTCATAATATCATTAGACGAAAAACATGGTGAAGGAAGACGAGTTTCTTTTATTGATGCATAGGTGCAAGCTTTCGGGTAAAAACCCTTCAACAGGCGAGCAATGAAGCGCGACTTATAAGAACTATGGTACAAATGGTAGGGATACCATTGTAATGGTAGGGATACCATTTTTACCATAGTTCTTATAAGTCGCGCTTCATTGCTCGCCTGTTGAAGGGTTTTTACCCGAAAGCTTGCACCTATGCATCAATAAAAGAAACTCGTCTTCCTTCACCATGTTTTTCGTCTAATTTCAATTCAGGAAGAATTCTTTATCTATATTTGTAAATTCGTCATACTCTCATAATTCCCAACGCCTTGCCAAATGCTTTAAGTTTTTATTTGTTCCTGACGAGGATAAAAAATATTTTTGTCGCAACGTGGAGATAATAAAAAGATTTATTGACCCAAGTACCTTTAAGAACTACAGGTTGTTTTTTTTTTTTGTCTGAATTTTAATAAACTTGGCTCATTCTTTTATTATTAATAGTAATGTTTCTTAGTAGACAATTGATAATTAAAATAATTTTATTAACATCTTGTCAATACATACAAAGTGCACAGTCTGCACTATTTTAAAAAATATAATATACCTTATATACACTATGTACAATGAATATGGCGCCTCTACCACCGCTGCAGAGTTTGGTGGAGAATCGCCAGTGGGTCTCCAGCGACACCACGTATTTCGCGATCTACGAAGAATACGTAGATCGCGTACTTCGCCGCTGTTTCTTAGTAGAATGATGCACAGTGTTTCGTTCTGATCTACATATATAGAAGGAGATGCCTCTTTTGGTGCGTATATTGTTGCACCAGGTTGCGGCTTGGCAAACTCTTCAACCTTGATTCTCTCCTGTGCCGGGTCTTGTATCTTACCAGAGCGTGTTTCAACCATCCTACAAATTTATATAAGGGAATAATGAGATAACTTTACTTTAAGTAGCCTCCAGAATTATTTATTTATTTCTCACATCAAAGAGAGCGTCAAGTCACACGTGTACCTAAATACAAATGATGATTCTATAATATATATATTCTGTATTTAATACATATATTCTGTTTAATAAAATAAAAATATATAAAATATAATTTTGAATTTAAAATATATGAAAGATAATATTACAAATTAAAATAAAATGGGTTCATTAGCCATGATGCAACAATATGTGAAAAAATAATAAAACAAAAAAAAACACATATCCTGACCTCTTACATGATCATTTTAGATGACAGCACAAAATTCAACTAAACGTTACTTTAGGCTTGTCCCATGATATTTGAACAACCCATTTTCTTAATAAATCAATAAAAGACAACCATGAACGATTTTCGGGCTGTTGGTCCTCATCAGCGTGGTGCAAACTGTACCTCAACGAACAATAATTTTTAAGAGGCTTCCTGAGAAACACACACACACAAAGCCTTTATTAGAGACATGCCCCATACAGATTCTCCCAATTGGGTAAGGTAACAATCATCTTGTGTTATTTACATAGAAATTGAACTGGCTTTACTCTTCGTCTCAAAGTCATTTAATTGTTGACTGGTCCTTACATAATGATGATCTAAAAAATTTTTAGTAAGCTATTGCCTTAGATTTGTTTGCTGATATTTTGGAAAGCAATACGTAGGGTGAAATGTTGGTACATTTAATTTGCTGATATAGGGCCTTCTTTTCTTCATCAAGGGCTGTGCAATTAAGCAGGTAATGGGGTAGTTCTTCAGTAATTTCCTTGTCACACAGTGTGCATATTAGGTTTTTGGCCTCAAACGTCAGAACGTGGTTTTTTTAAGACTGTAAATAGTATTCTCGATTGAGCTATGCATCGTTTGACTGGTAACGGAAAATCATCGGTTAGTTAGCATTCTGTTTCTATTGACGTAGGGAAATTTTTATTATGTGGATAAAGTTTTGAATTTCTTATTCTTGATTGGTCTTCTTGTATCGGATTCCTGAGAAACCAATAAATGGGTATTTAAGACCAAATTTGCATAATAACACTGAGCATGTGAAAAATAAGAAAAATAGAAAAAAAAGTCAGGTGTTGATATTAAAAAAAAAAATGCATATCCAATCGCTCACAATAGCATTTTATATTAAAAAGCGCCATCCAGTGAAACAAAAATTAACTAAACGTTTTGATTTAGCTTATTCCATTATATTTGTCCAACCCAATTTCTTGATAAATAAATAAAGGTCAACCACGAATGCGTTTCAGGCTGTTGGTCCGCAGTGGCTTTACCTCTACTTTTTCCAGTTCAAGATAACTTTATTAGGTTCTGCTCACTGCCAAAGCTCCAGTGGAAATTGTTTTTCACTATCGGTTCAAAATCACTTTATTAGGTACCGCTCAACAAGAGCAACCTAGTTTATGATAATTGAAACAGTGAATAATATGTGAAGTTCACATATTAAATAAAATGTTAACGCGGGATTCAATCCCCGTTCATGACTGTCGGGAATCGAGGGTGTTACCCACTCGTCCACCGACTTTTTGTTTTCCACATCACACAACCTATCTAATTATGCATTAAATATTAAAAACCAACCTATATGTTTAAATTAATCTTAATAATATTATATATACAAAATTTTATATAGTATTAACAAAGTAGTAAAAACAAATAGAACCTGATGTCGCTCTGCCTTCTGAAATTTATACATACAGCTGTATAATTATCACATATTTTTGTAAACATTAGTGTAAATTAAGTGTGTTCTTGATTTATCTAAATCAACATTTAAAAGTTGTAGAAAGAGACTAAGAAAATTTAATATATGAAGTATAAATAAAATAATTTTTAACACAAAGCAATAACGCGCCATCTATACATATAAACTGAAAGGATTTAAAAGCACGAATGTTTCTTTTATACATAATACAAACTTCTACTGCCCTTACTGCGATGAAAAAATATATTGGGAGGGCTTGGCTCATTAGTGGTGAACCCTCCGAGCGGTTTCGCCAATTTAATCCACCAGACCGCTTCTCGGAGCTCTAATACTGTATTGGACGATTCTGCTTATATACGCAGCACTGAAGGGTGGGATCTCAGGAATGGTTTTCAAGAAAACTATGGACATAAGCTTATGGAACAGTAGATTTACATTCAAATATTTGCATCGAGCAATGCTCTTCCGCAAAAAAAAATAGACAAGGGCAATTAGGCACGAATGTTTCATTTATACATAATACAAACTTCTACTGTCCTTACTGCGATGAAAAAATATATTGGGAGGGCTTGGCTCATTAGTGGTGAATCCTTTTAATTCTACTCTATTTTTCTTTCTACTTTACAACTTTTAAATGATGTTGATTTATAATTTTTCTTTTTCCTGACGAAGACAAAAGAATTTTGTCTAAACGTCAAAAATGAAAACCTTTTTTGACCGAAGTTTTTTTTTTTATTAACGAACTATAAATGTCATCCAGGCAACCTTTATCTTCATGATGATTTATACTAATGATTAAAAATAATTTATTTTATTTACCAGTCGCAAATAAGACACGCTATATTCGATCTGGATAATTGCGCGTTAACTATTTACAATAATTCATAGGTAACAGAATTATCAAAAAGAAAATAAACAATTAAGAAAAATAGCATTAAATGAACATATACATTAAACAAATAAGCAACAACATAAGCAGATAGAAGAAATCGCAAGGTGGTTATTTACAATAGGTTAAGCAATGATGGAAGTTGATGAAGTTATTTGTAATAATTAATATCGTGGTGAGAGAAAGTTGATCAAGTTGAGCTATTTACAATGAGTTATGTTCTAAAGTAATTTTTTAATTATTTACATTGATGTAAATCAAGTCGCATGGTAGTCTAGTTCCTTAATAATGATAATTTAATTATTCAGTTTTAGCTTGCTAAAACGACACTATATCAACAATTCAAATTTTGAAATCATTTTCAAATTTTTCATTAAAATTCTTCGATTTCTTAACATTCTACAGGTATATTTTAAATAAAAAGGCATATATTGGATCAAAATATCATTTATTTTACTAATATTTCAGTTGGCGTTCACGCCACAAAATGTGACGCTGAGTTTGTTGTTGACACACATTTAAATGTTATAATACCTTGATAAAGGTTGGCGTTCAGCCAACTGAAATATTGGTAAAATAAATGATATTTTGATCCAATATATACCTTTTATTTAAATATTTATTTATGGATTGCTCTATTTTCAAAACAAGTATACTTGTATATATAAAAACTGTAAAGTAAAATAAAATAGGGAATAAAATTTTAAAAAATTATATATTTAAATTATGTTGATATTTTTTCTCTTATCTAACTAACTTACATACTAATTCTTGTACATATATCAAACTAGCCGAATGACCCGGACAACGCCCGTGTTTTACCCGCTTGAATGTTTTGATTCAAATACTATTTGTTACAATTATAATTTGGCGCCTTAATTAAATGCATATGTTAGTTAATAACTATAGCCTATGTAGCTTATCTGTCTATGTACTGTTGGCTTCCGTAGGCGTCTCTTACTGGGAAAAAGAAAGAGAGGATTCCATTTGGTTATTAACTAATATATGCATTTATTCAAGGAGCTACCCGCTCCAACACAAATAGTTTACAAAAACGAAAATGCGAGTGGGGGGGGCATGATGGGGGGGGGGGGGCAAAGGTGGCGTGATCGTAGCCGACCAATAGGAGGGCGCCATTCCAAAAAAAAAAAAAAAGCAAACCGTGACAGAGGCGACGAAAGAATGACGCTCGTAACTGTATATAGAATATCCTTCTTTCCTTTCTTTTATTGTTTTGTTTACTTTTAAAATTCAAGTGTTCCTAGGGGACATAGCGCTCTAAGTCAAATAAAACATATGATACATTTTTATAAAATCTTGATATTAAATTTAGTTAAAATTGGTATTAGGCTTTGCGGCTTGAGATGAATATTTTATTTCTTCGAGTTAAAAAAATATGGCTAACACAGCACTGAATTCAAAGTAGCCACAATAATACACATTGTAATAAATTTACATTTAGCTAACTTCTCCAAGACACGCAGAGAATATATTCAAGTATAAAGTGTAGAATATAATAAGGTTTGTGAAACCCAAGTACCTCTCCAAGTAACTACACAAACCGCTTTATTCTCAAATAAAAAGTTTTGATCAATTGCCTTCCTTCTGCACAAGCATTGATAAATGAAGACTTGGAAGGGGGGTGGAGTTTGTATTTAGATTGATGGAACTTTTAGAGCGTTTTGTTGGTGTAAGGAATGTGTTAAAATACCTTCCAGGTTAACTTTGAAATTCTTTATATCTCTCGGTATGTGTGGAGTAATCTACGTTCACATGTGTACATAAAATATATATACAGTTAACCTGTCTATAGCGCTCCCTCTAAATAGCGCCTCCTTCCTCTCTATAGCGCCCGATTTTAAATACGTAGTACGATGCGATTTACATTAAAAGTGACCTCTCTATAGCACCCTATTTTGGTGAGTGCCAAGATGGGGCGCTATAGACAGGTTTAACTGTATATATATTTATGTATTTATGTATGTATATATTTGTAAGTGCAAAGACGAACTGCTTTTCACATGTCTAGACATGTGGTGCACTTACAGTGAAGGCAGTCGCCTACTTCTATCCACCATGATTATCATGGCCTGTACCATGTGTACTAAGGATAAGCAAAAAAAGCATAATGTATAGGTTTGGTTTATGTTTCTTTAATTTATTATCAGCTTTAGTACACTTGGTACAGGCCATGATAATCATGGAGGCATCCTTCAGAATAGATGACTGCTTTTATTGTAAGTGCACTATATATGTAAACATTGAGTTAACTTTGTATTTATCTCTCGCTATGTGTGGAGCAATCTAGGTTCACATGTATACATAATGTTTAGGTTTGTTAGGTTTTCTTTTAATTTTTATAATTATTTCTCTAGTAATACACGTGGTACAGGCCTTGATAATCATGGAGGCATCCTTCAGAATAGATGACGATTGCTTTTATTGTGAGTGCACTATTTGTAAACATTGAGTTAAATTTGTATTTATCTCTCAGTATGTGTGGAGCATTCTGGGTTCACCTGTGTACAATACATAATAAATAGGTTTGTTTAGGTTTCTTTTAATTTTATCATTATTTCTCTAGTATAAACGTGGCCATGATAATCATGGAGGCATCCTTCAGAATAGATGACTGCTTCTATTGTAAGTGCACTATATATGTAACATTGAGTTAACTTTGTATTTATCTCTCAGTATGTGTGGAGCAATCTAGGTTCATCTGTGTACATAATGTATAGGTTTGTTTATGTTTCCTATAATTTGTATCACCCCCTAGAACACGTGGTACAGGCCATGATAATCATGGAGGTTAATTGATGACTTATTTTACTGTATGTGCACTATATATGTCAACATTGGGTTAACTTTGTATCTATCTCTCAGTATGTGTGGAGCATTCTGGGTTCACCTGTGTACATAATGTATAGGTTTGTGTATGTTTCCTATAATTTTGTATTACCCCTAGAACACTTGGTACAGACCATGATAATCATGGAGGTTAGTTGACGACTGCTTTTACTGTAAGTGCACTACATGTTTACACACGTAGTCAAATTTTAGCCTTTACAAATGGGCCAGAGTCCAGTTTGATTACTTTGCACTCACTGGTGTAGTTCGACTTTTTAAAGAATCCTGGGCCATTAGAACAATTTAATAAAAAGAGAGTAAATGCGGGGATTCGATCCCGAGACATGGATGTCGGAATTAGACGGTTTATAACCATTCTAATATTTAATGTTATGTTCAAATTATATTATTTCGTTTGTGTTTTCACTATGTAATATCTAAAAGGGTAAAGATTAAATCTTGAAACAAACACACAAATAATGTCAATCTATTTTAACTAGATGTCACACGTGTGTTATGTATCCTTCGCTATAACGACAATATATATAGTGTTGCATGCGTGCAGTGTTAATGCGCCTATTTTTTAAAATTATTTATAATGTTATTTTTCATTTATTTCAAATTTTATATATATATTTTTTTTAACAAATTATCATTAGGAAATATTATGTACTATAAAATCATTTGTATTTTGAAACACTGAATACACAACCTTCTTTAAACTTTGATGTGATAAATAAGAGATATTCTAGGTGTTACCTAAAATTATAGTTGTCTTATTATTTGGCTTATCTAAGCTTGTAGGATGGTTGAACAATGCAAGACAGGCCTGAAGCGAGAATAAAGACTAAAAATATAGTTGTCTTATTAACAAGGAGAGCCACTATCGCCATTACTTTTTATATTATTCATGACGGACCTGATTAAAATGTATGACAACTCAGATCTGACGAGTGTATACCTGCCGGAATTTGGTGACGTTCACCTGCTGATGTATGCAGATGATATTGCTATTATAGGGGAGTCGAGGATAAACCTCTAAAAAAGATTAATATATTGAAAGAATATCTTGTGAGAACTATATGACACTGAACGAGTCCAAATCGAAGGTTATGGTATTTCGCAATGGTGGTAAACCCTCAAGAGAAGATAGATGGTACTGAAGTGGTAAACCTCTGATGGTAACAAGAAGATATAATTACTTGGGATACCCTCTGGTCAGTACAACTAAAACCACTCAAGCCGCAAACTTTTTCAAAGGAAAAGCACTTGCGGCAATAAATGCTACAACCCCAATATTAGCAAAATCAAAAATTAATTCATTAAACTATACAATGAAACTGTTTGATTCTATTGTGATGGCTGTTTTGATGTATGCTGCTCCAATTTGGGCAACAGAGCATAAAGATTTATTGGATCATATACAAGATACATTTATTCATAGGTTCTTGAATTTGCCTAGATATACACCAGGATACATAATAAGACCAGAAACAGGCCGCGTCTCATTAATAATAACAACTCTGAAATTGACCTTGAAATACTGGCTGAGGGTGCTGAGTACGGATACAAATAGATTGCCTCGAACATGTTTAAATAGAATGAGACAAATATCACTGGTCAACAAGATTTTTGCACAAGAGAACCTGATTATGTTTCTAGTGTAACCTTTCATGCTGAACTCAAAAATCTAATCAGAAATTTCCCATCACCTATGGTTTTTGCGTGACGGTCTTTTTTTAGTATTGGGATAAATACAGTGAAAAATGCAAACAATGTCACGTAACTGGTTTATCAAAAAATATTTTTCTTTGTCCACAAAGAAATATCATCTTATCTACATGTCCTGAATCCAAATATACCATTAGTTTTTTTCTATTACGCAATATTTCTGAGATACACCTACTTGAAATTTGGAAATATTGTTAATATATAGGCATATATGAACGAAACATATTTATTATTGAAAAGCAGTGACAGTGGATTTTCTTCTATACTTTGCTTGTGGTAGATCCCTCTTGAGTGTCCAGCAGTAGTCGGCAAGCATAGCGGGACTCCATTTACCTTGGTACCGCTTCTCCATGCTTGATATATCTTGATGAAACCTCTCACCATGCTCATCGCTAACTGCGACAAGATTGTCTGGAAAGAAATCTAGATGTGAATGCAGGAAATGGATCTTGAGGGACATGTTACATCCCAGTGCCTTGTAGGAAAGCAACAGATCATTAACTATGTCTCGGTAATTTTCAACCCTGACACTTCCTAAGAAGTTTTTGCAAACGTTTCTAAAGGAATTCCATGCTGCTGCTTCAACTTCATTCAAACTATTTTGAAAATTTCCATCCTGCTGCAATTCTCGAATCTGAGGTCCAACGAAAATGCCTTCTTTTATCTTCGATTCACTTATACTAGAAAATTTTTGTTTTAGGTAGGCAAATCCACTGGCATTTGGATCCCATTGCCTTGACAAAGTTCTTCATTAATCCCAGTTTAAAATGTAATGGTGGTAAGTAAATATTTTCTGAATCGATCAGGGGTAGATTTGCAATATTTTTATATCCTGGAGTAAATATTTTACGGTTTGGCCAGATTTTTTTAATGTAATGCCTTTCCCTATCTCTGCTATCCCACTCACACAGAAAACAACAAAATTTTGTATATCCAAGCTGTAATCCACGCAAGAGAGCAACGACTTTCAAATCGCTGCATATTTTGCAACCGTATCTTTCATATTCTATCTTTTTCAAAAGCAGTTTCATGTTTTCGTAAGTCTCTTTCATGTTGGATGCATGTATTTATCCCAATACTAAAAAAAGACCGTCAGGCAAAAACCATGGGTGATGGGAAATTTCTGATTAGATTTTTGAGTTCAGCATGAAAAGTTACACTAGAAACACCATCAGGTTCTCTTGTGCAAAAAAAAGTTTTTTTTTGTAGACCTGTGTATCCTGTGCTACAGGTGCGCCCATCGGGTTTATAAAACAATTAAGCAATTTACTTAATAATAACGGATCCTCGTGGCTTACTTATTGTAATGATCCTGATTCACTAAGGAATGAGATCCCAGGAATATTAAGAACTGCGATAGAGCAAACAATACAAAATGACTTAACAAGAATAACCCAATCAAAGTTATATTCCCACTATAGAGACATATATACAACGTTTACCACCGAAGAATATTTCTTAAGTGAACTCCCTTTTCCTGTCATCAGATTAATCGCGCAATTTAGAACCCTTTCAACTTTTTTCAGAGAACACCATCTGATTTTAATGAGGGGTGAAGACCTGAAATGCAGTTTCTGTGGATCAGGAATAACAATGGAGATGTTGCACTACTTAATTGATTGTGATGCTCTGTCTGAGGAAAGACGAAAACTAATTGATAAAACGGGGCACCTTTGTCCTTCATTTTCGGCACTAATTAATGAAATATCAAAGAATAGGTATATAGCGGTGGCGATATTTGGATTCCACAGGATTATATCCCAGAAAAAGGCCACACAACGTGAACTGGCGAATCCTGTATAGGGCGAGAGGCCCTAAATAAAGGCTTTGTTGTTGTTGTAGTTGCCTTATTAATGACTAGTCTAACCTTGTAGGATGGTTGAAACACGCTCTGGAAAGTTGCAAGACAGGTGTCTGAGGAGAGAATGAAGACGAAAGAGTCTGCCTAACCTGGTGCAACAATATGTAGTATAATGTTTGTACGTATTACATAGAGATAATGATGCTATTTCCAGCACAAGTAATGACTTGCTACCTCTAAGTGCTTGCCTCTATAAAATCTATTTTATGACGACAACGGCCTTAGTTAATGGCCGGGGGTGTTTACACCTCACAGCCTACGTATCAGCAGACACTGCTACGTGCGTGTCCAGACGATGTTTATTATAACCTGACAGCGATATAAGACGGTACATACACAACTTTAATGTCATCCGATATACAACAACACTCTAACACGGATTTATGTTCATAAAACTTCAACTTTTCTGTACACAAGTAAGTCAATTGTCTTCTTCTTTCTTATCTCCACCCAATCATATTAGGATATCAAGTTGTGCTCCTTGATGGTGTCTGTTTGACAACCATCATGACTGGGTGAAGTAGAATGCGTCTGCTTTTGTCATTAAGACTGGGAGCACTACTCAGTGGTAGGCCGACTTAGCTCCAATATGAAATGGCCGCCTCTGACATGAGGAACAGACACCATGTGCAGCTGCTCCTAATTTGGAGAACAAACGCTGCTCATCCTGTATCCCTGGATTAGGAGCCCTTACAGGGTACTATCAGCCGGGCCAGCTGAACCCAGGTTTTTTTAGAGAGCTTGTTACTGCTCCCCTCCTCCTTTTTCATCCGGGTTTGGGACCAGCAAAGGCGGAGTTAAGTAAATTGTAATTTAAAAGACCGATAACGACAAAGCCTCTGTAGATACGGTGCTATATCGCATGTTCTCTTAAAGAGTTTTGTCTAAGAAGATTTGAGAAGAAGTCTCCAAATGACGTATATGGTGGCGCTAGGTGGATATATTATAATTCTGAAAACACTTAGATGCCCGCCCAGAAGTCCTTCTCTACGTGGCGGACGGGAGAAGCAGCACAAGTAAGGGACTACCCTGTAGTACGGTGTCGTGAGCCCCGAGCTGCTACGGTAACCGTGAACAGGGAACTCTGAAATGTGACTGACTAACGGAGCAATGGCACCGTACTCGTTGATCTTTCTTAACCTAGAATTTAGTATGGGCAACACATTTTCTATCATATTTTAGTGTCAAAAGAGAATTCCCAGACCAATCCAAAACTGCTATACATTATTCATCTAGCCTCTCTTTGGTTGATTTGGATGAATGGCAAGGTGTGTTCTAGGTCTTGTTGAAGGACGAGACCTCGATAAAATTGATCAGATTCAAGTAAGGGGAGCAGCCCCTCTGAAAGACTATCTTGGTTCACCGTTGAATCTGACGTGACAATAACCATATGTATAATTTTACATAATCAAAATGTATATCCATCCAAAATATATATCAGTGATATATGTTACTTAAATCAGATCATTAAAATAGTATCTATCGAATTGCTACCACAGATAGCTGTCGCGTGGTGGTTTCTATCGAATTGTCTCAACCGAAGTCTTCCATGTTAGGGATTTTATTAAATTGTATCAAAATGAGTCATAAATGGATGAGCCACTTTGAACCACAATATTATAAATTATCCAATTTATATTATTTTACACTATTTTAATATATATATAGTTAAACCTGTCTATAGCGCCCCCTCTTAGGACTCACCAAAATAGTATGCTATAAGAGGAAGTGCTATAAACAGGTCACTTTTAATATAAAATGTTTACATTTTAATGTTTAAATTCAGGCGCTATAGAAAGGAATGCGCTATTTAGAGGGAGCGCTATAGACAGGTTTAACTGTATATATTTGTATATGGTTTTTAATTAAAAAATCAAAAGGATACTTTCCTATTAACATCGACAAAAACTTATTCTCTATAAATAACAAGTCCCCTCTATTCAAACCTATATCGTCAACTTTAATCAGGAATATTGATACTGAAACATCTAAATCTTTTGACCATAATAAAAATTAGCTATTTTTCAAATCATTATTTTCCAATCTGATCAGAAACAAAATCTATAAACAGTGGAGAGAGAGAGTATAAAATGAATTTATTTCCACAAGGGAACCTTTATTTTGGTTACAAATTTAAACTGTTTGTAAACATAGTTGATAATCCCTTAATGTGCACACTTATTAAATTTACACGGTTGCTATAAAAGTTACCTAAAATAAATTAAGGATAAATACGCCATAAATCTTTAAAATGGAGGCGTTAACGATAAATTAACCAGAATATCCCAAAAAGGAAAACCATGTTCATATTCCTCTAATTAGGGATGTTAGATTTATGGATCCCCGGAGGAGGAAGTGAGAACTCGAACAAACACTTTTTCATCCAATTGAATCCATTTTTCACACTTAAATGCCATTATAAAAACGTAGAGCGTAATGGGTTTGTAAATATAATTAATCCTACGGGGAAAAACAATCCACAACTTTAATGGTATTTACATTTAATTTTAATATCTATTTTCTATGTAAATAATTGAATAGAAAAACAGTGTGAGGTTCTATTTCTTGTAGAAATATTCGTGTAGAAATTTGTATACATACACATCTATATATATATTATATAATATAATACACTGCGGCCTGTGATTGTAAAACAACACTCCAAGTTACACCGCATGAGTTTCTTTTCAATGAAAAATCAAAATTATATCAAGGTGAAATATTGACTATTTCTAACCTTTTTGGATGAGGTATGAAAGGGTGAATTATGAAGAGTAATGATGAAAGGAAAAATAAAAGTGTCCAGGGATGGGAATCGAATCCACAATTTTCCGCTTACCGGGCAGATGCCAGGTCCACTAGGCTACCCTGGACGTAATTTTCCGTTCATACTATATATATTTCCCTACATTTTATCTACCCTTTATTTACTATTTTATTATATATTTTTTCCACCTTTGTAACAATTAATTAGAAGAGTCAATAAAATTGTTTAAATTGTCAATTGTCTATTTCGTGTGGGAATGGTACCGTGTCTTAGTTGGTTAAAACGCCTGTCTAGTAAACAGGAGATCGTGAGTTCGAATCTCACTGTTGCCTTCTTTAAACACTTTCAACCCGAGGAATTCGCGTCCGATTTTGAATCAAGCCCGAAGGACGCGAATTCGCTTCCTCGATTTTCAAAATTAAATATAATATTAAATACCGTATTCGCGTCCACCAGGATCTTGTCCCATACCTTCTTGTCTATCTATCAGTGGGTTGGGGGGATGTCAGCTGACCTAATGTACTTGTAGAACGTCGGTAAGGAGCGAATTCGCGTCACTACGGGTCGAAAGTATTGAAAAAAAAACCTCCTTGTCTGGAGGAGAACTCTCTCAAGATGGGGAAACCTCCCTTACTGAAGAAATTTGTACATATACAACTATATATATTTCCCTACATTTTTCTACCCTTTATTCTCTTTTTATATATTATTTTTTATTTGATTTTGTTCCTCTGTAAACAATTGACTAGAAGAATCAATAAAATCATTAAAATGTCAAATTGTCAATTGTCTATTTCCTGTGGGATTATATGCATCTGCCGGATTTGGGAAATTGACTCAAGATATTGTTGCACTGGGCTGCGGTTTGGCAGATTCTTCAGTCTTGAGTCTCTCCTCAGACGTGTCTTGCATCTTTCCAGAACGTGTCTCAACCATCTTACAAGGTTAAACCAGTCAATAATAAGACAACTATAATTTAGGTAGCACCTAGAATCTCCCTTTATTTACCACATCAAAGTTTAAAGCATGTAGGGTATTTAGTGTATCAAAATACAAATGTTTTATAGTACATAATATTTTATATTAATAATCTGTTTTATAAAAATAAATAAATTTATAATTTAAATTTTAAATATATTAAAAATAATATTATAAATAATTTTAAAAATAGGCGCTTTAATCATGATGCAACACTTCCCCCTCTCCAGAGGTCGTCACGTCCTCGTGAGTGACCTCATCAATTCTTTCAAAATAGGGTTTGAGTCTTGAGACATGGACAATCAATGGGTCTTGGCCAGGATTATCTTTCGGCTCAATTAAGTAATTTACGTTGGACAGCTTCTTTAATATTCGATATGGCCCAAAATATTTTCTCAATAGTTTTTCACATTTTCCGATTTTCCTGACTGGTGTCCAAACTGCCACTAAATGTCCTGGTTCATAGATTCTCTCGTTGTGTTTTTTGTCATAGTTTCTTTTCATTCTTTCCTGAGTCTTCTCTGTGTTGTTAATGACTACCTGTCTCGTCCTTGCTATTTTATCTAAGTAGTTTTCTATATATTCGTCGTAATCGTCCATGTTACTGTCCGTTGGGATATTCTCGTCGTCTAAGAGGGACATAGGTTCCCTCCCAAACAACAGGAAAAATGGAGAGTAGCCTGTGGTTTCTTGAATTGTGGTATTATATGCGTGGGTGATAAAAGGAAGGATTTCGTCCCAGTTCTTCTGATCCGTATTCACATACATGCTGATCATATTGATTAAAGTTCTATTTAGCCGTTCCGTTAGTCCGTTAGTCTGGGGGTGGTAGCTCGTTGTGAAGCAATGTTTAACTTTGCACATTTTCATAACCTCCTTCATCAAATTGCTAGTGAATTGTGAACCTCTGTCGCTGATAAGAAATCTTGGAGCCCCGTGACGTAAAAATATATGTTCGATTAAAAATGTAGAGACTTCTTTCACTGTCGCTTCTGGTACTGCCTTTGTTTCAGCATACTTGGTATAATAATCCGTCAACACAATGATCCATTTCCTTCTTCTTTTCGTTGATGGCAAGGGGCCAACAAAGTCAATTCCGATTCTTTCAAAAGGGTAGTTAGCTGGGGGAATAGGTTGTAGAAGTCCAGATGGCAACTGATTTGAACCTTTCCGACTTTGGCAAAGATGGCACGTCTTTACAAATTCGGAAACATCTTTCAGCATGGAAGGCCAATAGTATTTATTCTTCAATCGGTATGTGGTTCTGGCGACGCCCAGATGGCCATTCAGCATATGGTTGTGGTATTCACTCATGATTTCTTTCCTTCTCTTCTTTGGCACTACCAGCAACCATTCTCTGCCTTCAGGATTTGGATTTTTCTTGTAGAGACACCCATTTTCTTCTTTAAAGTTCTGTGTAATTGAACGCTTGTTTCCACTAAGGTTCTCCTTAATATTCTCAATAAAATCATCCTTTTCGTCTATTATTTGATTCAAAAATAGTCTTTCATAATCCTCGTCCCATTCGTTTTCTGGTAAGGGTCCTCTAGATAGACCATCAGCGTCCAGATGTTTTTTTCCCGATTTGTGTATAATTTCGAAATTATATTCCTGAATCTTCAGTGCCCATCGTGCTAATCGACCGGTCGGATCTTTTAAATTCTTAAGCCAGCATAGTGCGTGATGATCAGTTACGATTTTAAAGTGCCTTCCATATAAATAGGGCCGTAATTTTGATATCGACCACACTACAGCTAAACATTCCTTTTCGGTGGTTGAATAATTTTGCTCAGGTTTACTTAGGTTCGGCTCAAATATGATATTACCTTCTCTTCGCCACCGATATTTTGAATTAGTGTTGCGCCTAAGCCGATGTTAGAGGCATCTGTGTGAATGCAGGTGGCTGCATTTGGATCAAAGTGACCTAAAATTGGCGGATTCATAAGAGCTTTTTTAAGGTTTTGGAACGCTTCTTCCTGTTTTCCTGTCCAGATAAATTGCACATTTTTTCTGATGAGACTGGTCAATGGGTCAGCGATTAATGAGAAATCTTTAATAAATTTTCTATAATATGAGCACATTCCTAGGAATGATTGCACTTCTTTGGCCTTCTTGGGCTGAGGAAAATCTCTAACGGCTTTGATATTATATTCTGCAGGTTTTATACCCTCTTGGTTGGTTATATGTCCAAGGATCTCAAGTTCCTCGAAAGCAAATCTGCATTTCTTGGCGTTCAGTTTTAAATTAGATTCGCTGAAGCATCTGAGGACAGCTTCAAGTCTTTTAATGTGGGTTGGAAAGTCCGAGCTGTATATAATTACATCGTCCAGGTAGCAAAGGCAAATCTGCCATCTCAGATTTCCGAGGACATTGTCCATGTTCCTCTCAAAAGTAGCAGGGGCGTTGCATAGACCGAAGGGCATTACGTTGAATTCATATAACCCATGTGCAGTAGTGAAAGCCGTCTTCTCTTTGTCTCTCTCTTCAATTTCGACTTGCCAATATCCCGATTTGAGATCTATTGCTGAGAAGTACTTGGATCCTTGGAGAGTATCCATTACATCATCAATTCTTGGGATTGGATAAACATCCTTCACTGTTACTTCATTTAATTTCCTGTAGTCCACACAAAATCTGTATTTGCCATCTCGTTTTTTGACCAATATAACGGGAAAGGACCAGGGACTTGAAGATTGTCTAATTATTCCTTCTTCGAGCATCTCGTCTATTTGATCCTTTATGATGGTTCGTTCCTTAGCGCTTACCCGGTAAGGCTTGTGCTTTATTGGTTTTGCGTCTTCTGTATGAATCTGATGTTTTGCCAAACTGGTCCTACCTAACCTCGATGAGAACAAATCAGTATACTTGGCCAAAATTTGTTTTAACCTCTCTTGTTCTTTAAATGATAAATTTTTGTTTATTTGAAATTGTATTTCGTCATTTTCATTCTGCTTCTCTTTATTCTCTATAAAATTTACCCCTGCAGGAAGACTTCCATAAGCCAATGTTTGGTCTTTCATGATTTTTAAAGGTCGAGGATAAGGGTTCGTTATCCAGATATGGGTTTTCTTATCCGTGACAGTAAGCAAACTTCTTGCCAATCGAAGACCATTTGTTTGAGTCATTCTGTTGTTCTCTTCGATGACATATTCGCCATCCTCTGCTTCTATTGAGGCCCTAATCAATTTAATCGATAGTTTAGGTATAACGGTATCTGTAGTGCTCTTTATTTTTTTTAGATCATAATTGCTTACGTCATGATTACTCATCAAATTATATTTTATTGTTTCTCGTTTACAATCAATTTTAGTATTCATTTTTTTAAGGAAATCTCGTCCAAGAATAAGAGTTCGTAGATGCGCGTCCATTACTACAAATTCGTGGGATAATTCAGTGTCATCAATTTTTAAATCTAAAATAATGCTACCTACCATATCTAATTTTTTTCCATCAGGTCCTGAACACGTTTTAGTGAGACTATTTATTTCACGGCTAGCAAAAAGTGCTGTTCTTAGGTCGACCACTGAAAGATCGGCGCCTGTATCAATCAAAGCTTCGCATAACCCTATCTTGTCCACATTAATATTAATTTTGTACCTAGGGTCCAACTTTCTAATTCCATTTATGGTCGACTTGCTTTGATTGAAAGAATCAGGCGCGACACTTAGTTTAAATCTTCCAACACGGAATATCTATTCCGTGTAGGAATATTCATTTGTGTGTCATTACAAACATCCGCATAGAGGCGAGGCCGTGTATAATCTTTCCTTTCGTCCATTTGAAGATTTTCTTGGCTCTTGTCTTGGGAAACTGAGGGGTCCTCTTCTACGATCCTCACAAACTTGACTCTGCAATACCGCGCTACGTGTCCTGGCTTGTTACACTTGAAACATATTGGTCTCCCGTCTTCTGTCCTATTCCTGTTTGAATCTGGACTCTTATTGTAGGTTTTCCTTGGGTAGACCGGTTTTGGCTCAGGAATGGGAGTGTAAAATCGTCTAGGGGCAGATACCTGGGGCAGCGGCTTGTTCTGGTAGTACCTCGGAGCGGGGGCCTGGGGCTTGGGGGTGTTCTGGTAGTACCTCGGAGCGGGGGCCTGGGGCTTGGAGGTGTTCTGGTCTGGTCTTCTGAACGACGGAGCGTTCTTCCATTGCTCTTGATGGTGGGAACGAGGAGAGCGTGGTCCATTATATGGAACCTTTGATTTTTCTATACGTTCTTGATAATTATTTTCAAACAAATCCATCTTTTTACACAATCTTAGGAGTTCGTTGGTATTCTTAGGAGGGTTTAAGTAGAGGGCAAAAGAGTATTCTTTCTTTAACCCTCCAATAACCCAATTTATTTTATTCTCTTCTTCCATTTGGGGGTCGACCTTGTTGCACAGAACCAGGATATCCTCTGCAAACCTGATTGCAGGTTCATTCCACTGCTGCATTCTGTTCAGCCTCATCTTCAATTCTTCTTTGTTGGCGTCTGAGCCAAAATCCTGAATTAGGCGGCTCTTGAAATGTTCCCAGCTGGTAAAACTTATCTTGTGTAGGTCCAGCCAGGTTTTGGCGCTACCAATCATGTTCATGGCTGCATAGCGAGAAATAATATATTCTGCCCAGTGGTACAGGAAGCCAATTTCTTCAAGGGACTCAATCCATGGGCGAGGGTCTTCTGTTCCATCATATTTGGGGATGTCTATGTTGGGGTTCAAAACAACTGGGTCGGCACTTGCATCTCTACCAATTGTTGCACTGGGCTGCGGTTTGGCAGATTCTTCAGTCTTGAGTCTCTCCTCAGACGTGTCTTGCATCTTTCCAGAACGTGTCTCAACCATCTTACAAGGTTAAACCAGTCAATAATAAGACAACTATAAATTTAGGTAGCACCTAGAATCTCCCTTTATTTACCACATCAAAGTTTAAAGCATGTAGGGTATTTAGTGTATCAAAATACAAATGTTTTATAGTACATAATATTTTATATTAATAATCTGTTTTATAAAAATAAATAAATTTATAATTTAAATTTTAAATATATTAAAAATAATATTATAAATAATTTTAAAAATAGGCGCTTTAATCATGATGCAACTACAATATCGTGTACATTACATGCACCAGAAGACTACTTGTGTATCTCTTTATTTGGATCTTCAAAAAAATGATAAATTATTATAGTGTTTTTTGTTTGTTTTTTGAAGATCTAAATAAAGAGATACACATAGTCTTCTGTTGCATGTATTGTACACGATGTCTTGAGTCCACCTCCCAAATCCGGCAGATGCACTGGATCCCACTGCCATGCCAGCTGGCCCGAGTAGCTGAGACAAACGACTTACTCGAAGAACTGAACTGGCAATAGGCCTTAAAGCCCCTAATCAAGGAAGGGTTATACAATCCCGACACCCCATCTGCGGTCATATGGCCCAAAAACAGGGAGGATCTCTTAGAGTTTCTCTCGTCTAGACCTGGACATAGGGTCATTCTTGCCGAGTTTCTCGGCACAGCCGCCGAGCGTGCTCGCGACTACCATCCAACGATTCAAAGAGGAATATTCGAGCTCAGGCTGGCTCTCGGCTCCTGACGGAATCCAGATGTAAATATTCCATTACTGACTCTTGACTGAGTGTAATTGTTGACTAAATAGTCAATAAAGTTTATTTTCATTGTCATTGTCACAGAAAATAGACAATTGACAATTTAACCAATTTATTGATTTTTATTTTTCTATTATTTTTCTTAATGATCATTAGCACAAAATTGTTTGTTTTGCTTGAGTATTATTGTCTAAACATTATATTTATAATTTTGATTTTTTTGAAAATAGAGCAATCCATAAATATTGGTGAAATAAATGATATTTTGATCCAATATATGCCTTTTTAATTAAAAATTTTGATATTTTGCATCTCTTTACCAAAACACGCCCCATATTTATCACTCCTAGTCTGGGCCTTGGTATTAAACGACGTTATAGAATAAACTAGTTTTTTCCAAAATATTTATTTTTAGGTTAATGTGTTCGAGAGAAGAATGCGAATTCTAATTGGACGCCAACTTTTGAAATCTAAGGCGCCAATC
>CP092867.1:96899987-96937482 GCA_030710605.1 Cordylochernes scorpioides
TTATTTTTTTCAAAATCACAAGAGCAAAATTTTTCGAATTCAAATATGCAAATTCTCCAATCAACCAATATAGCTCATTTCAACCAAGAATAACCTACCTCAATCAATCATAGTCTATACAATCAACAATATTTATCTACAATAGCCATCTTAACCAAACATAGCTCATTTTTAATTATGCAGGTCAAACATAGCTATCCCCAATCAAACATAGCCTTCTCCAAGCAAACATAGCCATCTCCAAACAAACATAGCTATCCTTAATCAAACATAGTCCAATTCAACAAGAAATAACCTACCCCAATCAAACATAGCCTTCTCCACAAGCGAACATAGCCATCCCCAATCAAACATAGCCCAATTCAAGCGAACATAGCCATCTCCAATCAAACATAGCCATCTCCAATAAAAACATAGTCATCTCCAATTAAACATAGCCATCCCCAAGAAAACATAGCCATCTCCAATCAAAACATAGCCATCTCCAAAAAAAAAACATAGCCATCTCCAAGAAAACATAGCCATCTACAATCAAAACATAGCCATCTCCAAAAAAACATAGCCATCTCCAAGAAAACATAGCTCATTTCAACCAAAAATAACCTACTATAAAAAAAGACATAGCTCCAATTCAAGAAAACATATTCTCCACAAGCAAACAGCCATATTCGAAAATCGACTCCACCCATCCACTGCAACACCAGTCATCTCCATCTACAGCCAACTCCAGCCAGCATCATCCTTTTCAAGGTACTTTGTATCAACCATTTTTCGCAGTTTATTTTAACTTTTAGTTCTCACTCATGTTTACAATAGTTTACAATCGCTTATTTTCTTATAGTTACATCCCTTTTATGTCATTTCTTAAATATATTTGCCATTTAAAATTTAAAATGCTTTATTTTCTCTGCATAATTATTTCTATATCTCTCCTAAATATATCTCATTTCATACTTTACCATTAAATATTTATAATTAAGTTAAACCATTTACAGATATCATTTTTTATAATTCTATATGTAAAGCAGTCGGCCGGGAGAACAACAACAACAAATAACATATTTCTCACATTCAATTTTTTTATTAAAAAATACCTAAACTTTAAATGTTTTTAAATATTTTTCAATTTTTCTTTTTCAATATGTTCAAAATTCCTTAACTTGTGATACTTGATATTTTCTTATTTAATCACATTTCATAATGTTTTAATTTTCAAAAATTTACATTTTTACTCCATTACTTATTTCATATGTAATAATCTAAAAGCGTTTCTGCCAATATGTAAATTTAGAGAGACCAACATATGTAAATTTTACCTCTTATAATTATCCACCTTGATTCTTTTCTTCAAATGCCCATTCTTTATTCCTACGATTATTTTTTAAAAATCTTTACATGTTCATACCTGTTTTTACATTTGCCTTTTGTACATAAACTTTGTCTCAACTTGTTTCTTTTTCTCTCAAATGATCATTCTTTATTCTTACCATTAATTTTTCTTTACATGTCTATTCCTTGTTTTCACTTTTTACTTTTTGTACATAATGTTACCCTTTGCCTAATGTTTATTGTTTTTCACAAATGCCTTATTTTCTTATCATCAAACGCCATTATTTTAATGTTTATTTTCAATGCTATCATTTATATTTTTCATTTATATATTTTGTTGTAATTATTATTCATTTTTTTTCCTTCCTCATTAAATGTGCATTTTTTCTTGTCTATTTCCAATCTATTGGTTAACAATAAACCAATATGATTATGGCTTATCACACTTTTACTCTTTACCATATATTTTTGTTATCATCATTCACACTTTGTAATTTCCTGTCTATTGGTTACCATATAAAAAACCAATATGATAAGTGAATATCACCTCTCACGTTATTTTCTTTCTATCATCATTTTATCTTTTTTTAAAACTATATTTCTTCACTTTTCTCTGAATGAACCCATATTGTTTTCTTCACAGGGGGAAAATGTTATATAAAGGTATTATTTAAAATGTTATTTTATTTAAAATTATATTTCATCGATTCAAATACTTTGTTTAAATCGACCGCCAGAGGTCACGCTTTCTCTATAAATACCTATTGTTGTTCTTCCCCGTTGGTCGGCTCAAAACTTTGTACATTATGTAAATAATATTTTGTTTTATTTATTCTTACGCCTTAAGCCAGGCAGTACTTTTACCAAATTATGTTTATTCTAAAGATCAATAAAGAAATCTCTAATCAAGACTATATTTTCAAGATTATAATCTCTTCCACGACTGCATACCAAAATCAACCAGATGATCCAAAAATACAAGCAGAATATCTTTTTTTTTTAAATATAAGATATATATACTAGACGCGTGACCCGGGCTTCGCCCCGGGATTGACCCGTGTGCATATCTACCCGAGTGATATATATTCAGATAAGATTTTTTTTATAATTGTTTGTTATTAGCATTATCTATTTGTTTGCATCAGCCTAATTTAATCTAATCTTTGATAGAGGGCGCTGTTCGTGAGCTAAGTAGAATAATTTGAATATATAGTTTTAAGTTTGGCATACCCGAGACATTTGGCCTATATCGACAGATGAATCAGCTTTATAATCAATATGGGCATTATACTGAAAACCTGAAAAAGGCTTATGAGTCCAAAGCTGAATACGCTGAACAGGAACTTGCATAGTTTGTGTAGCTGCGACGCGGGCTTCAGAATACCTAAGACGGCGAAGCGCACGACGCGTCTCACTTTGAAGTGGTGTCTCAATAGCTCTAGCATTCCTATATCTCCTGGAAGCAGCCGTATTCCTACCAAGTAAACGCCGGCTGTGGCGAGGCATATTTTGAAAAAAAATTTAGATTGAGATTTATAACAAAAGCTTCAAAACCAGCAATTTCTAAACAAAGCATAAAAATTTCCTGTCTTTTTGAGGTAAAAATCAAAATTTTTATTTTTTTTTATTCAAAATAACCTTCAGATATGTTAAAAAGATTTAAAAAAACTAAAATCGTAATATTATTACCAAAAAATTAATGTACAAACCAGTTATCATTAAAAAGCTTCAAAAATAGACCAACCGCTGGATACGGCAATGAAAAAGCATGCTTTTTTTGAGCTAAAAAATAGAAATAATTTTCTAAAATACAAAATACAACCCCTATATATGTTAAAAAAAAAAACTATAAATAATCTAAATATAAAATATTTAATCAAATAAATTAAAATATCATTAAAAAAAATTTGAAAAAGGACTTCACAAAGACAAATAAATGAATCCGTAAAAGAAATCCCTTGTTTATTAAAAAATATAAATAACCTATTTTTTAGATACAACCCATATATGTAGAAAATATAATAAATAAACTGTATGGCATATTCTGAAAAAAAATTTAGAATGAGATTAATAACAAAAGCTTCAAAACCAGCAATTTCTAATCAAAGCATAAAAATTTCCTGTCTTTTTGAGGTAAAAATCAAAATTTTTAATTTTTTTATTCAAAATAACCTTCAGATATGTTAAAAAGATTTTAAAAAACTAAAATCATAATATTATATATTACCAAAAAATTAATGTACAAAACCAGTTATCATTAAAAAGCTTCAAAAATAGACCAACTGGATACGGCAATGAAAAAGCATGTTTTTTTAAGCTAAAAAATAGAAATAATTTTCTAAAATACAAAATACAACCCCTATATGTTAGAAAAAAAACTATAAATAATCTACTTTTAAAATATCTAAGCAATTAATTAAAATTTTGTTAAGGTCCTCAAAAAAGACATAAAATTGAGCACATTAATGAAATTTCAAGCTTTTTAGTGAAAAAAATAGAAATAACCCAAATTTCTTTTACCAAACAACCCATATAAGTGGAAAACACCATAAATAATCTGTTATTAAAATATCTAAACAATTAATTAAAAATTTTGTTAAGGTCCTCAAAAAAGACATAAAATTGAGCACATTAATGAAATTTCAATCTTTTTTTGTAAAAAATAATATAAATAACCTTAGTCTTATAAAAATACTAACCACGTAAGTTAGAAATAGCATATATAATCTGTATATAAAATAAAAAAGAAATAAATTAAAATTAGCCTAAAAATTTATCTAAAATATAAAATTGATCTCATCAAGTAAGGCTTCAACTTTTTTTGGTATAAAATATGAAAACTATAAAATAAAAGTATCTTACCATGTATAAAAGTTATTAAAATATATATAAAAAAGATTAAAACTAATTTTCAAAGAAGCGCTAAAGTGTAAACACTTTAACTATGTTGAATTTTTTTGTATTTTATCGATAACAGCAAAGTTATGTATGTTAAAGTTAGGAAAAATATTTTGATGTTAAGCAAAACCTGCTCCATCTCGTTTTACATAAATCTTGAAAATTTGGTCGAAATTGATGCATTGTAGGAAAGTTTTTAGTGAACAACACTTATGAAATTTCCATTTTATTAATATAGATTAGATAATAAAAAGGCATATATTGGATTGAATAAAAGATTTATTTGCCAATATATTTCGGTTGGCTGAATGCCAACCTTCATCGAGGTATTACATTTTTTGTAATTTGTAATTTTCAGAACGATATATACATACATCACCTGGCTTCGCATGTGTGTTCAGCTTGAGTGAATATTCTTCGAAAGAGTTTTGTTACTGTACCCATTAAACATGATGTGCAGCAACATTATCCTAATCATTTTATGACTAAAAATAGTAAATTAGTCTATTACTTGGTTAATATCAGTTTTGCTTGGTTGAAAATTCGACATAAACTTCTTCTAGAGGTAACTCTATATTCTGGTAAAATTTTCAGCCAGATTGGTTAAATATTGAGAGAATACGTATAAGGAATAAATACATTAATACAAATAACATAAGTAAGTTGATATAAGTATATATAGAGATTAAATAGAGGAGATTGAATGCTGTTTTGTTTCATTTGTGAGGTCGTGTGGAGATTGGGGGCATAGCAATTTTGTAAAGTACAATCGGAAACTTTTCTTGTAATTTAAAGCTTTCCATTGTGACAAGTCATTTATTAATGGCCTTCTCCAAGTAATAATAAGTAATGTGACTTGACATTCCTTCTTGGTATTTAATTTTGTTAAAATACCGCGACTTTAAATCAATTACTTGATACAGCCGGGCTTGGTCGATTGGTGTGGTTGTGGACAGTGAGATAACACAGCTCTGGACTGATATTGGGCAGCTATTTGGAATTGTCTTTAGCTTGTTTTTAAAACTTAATTTATATATCTTTTGAAGAGATTTCATAATATACTTTTCGGCTTATTTGTCTGAATTTGTGATATATTCTTGGATCTGTGCCATGCGCATAGAAAATGATCAGTAAAATAGATGTTTTCAAATGTAAAAAAGTATTCAATATTTGTAGCAAAGTATTTATTATTTTATTAAAAGTTTATCAATTTTGATTATTTTATTTTTCTACTCTGTAAACTTGCTTCATTGTTTCTCTTTTATTTCATCAATTTCAATTTGTGCTTGCCTTAAAAATAAATTGCCGTGTCATCTTGAAGTTTGTATTTTGTTATTTTCTACGTTACATTTTGATGGAGATGCTGGGTAGGTTTGGAAAGACAAACTGAAGATCGCCGAGCAGATATTGAGACCATGGGTGCTGTAATCTACATTTTTAGAGATTTACTCCAGGATTCCACCGCCGTGTCAAAGCCAAGACTTCCTTCAACGATGTTCCTATGGACGATATGACGATAAAGCCGCTCTTCACTTCACAAGGGAAAAGGCGCAAAGCTACTAGGGCAGGAGTCGGCAAACTTTTGAGTCGGATGAGTCAAAAATTACAATTAACAAAATATCAAAGTTTTTAAAGAGCCACAACTTTTTTTCTTGCCAACAATAAATAGAACTCGCATAAATAAGATTTACGTATGGAACTATATAAAGAGCCGCATGTGGCTCACGAGCCGCACTAGGGGAAAGTTGGAAGACTCCGAGGGATTCCTTGGCAGAAACACGTCAGATCCATGTCAGTTTATACAACATTTCAAGCCGTGGGTCACAGTTCCCATAGGGAAGGAGCTATGTAGAAACAAAACTCAACTGGAAGGTACGAATGAAATACAGAGATTACTCTGAAAACATGAATTTTGGCGTTCAAATAGCAATAAAAACAAAATAGATTTTCATTCATAACATTGAAGATTGACGATCGGCATTCTAAAACCAACAAGGAAATGTGCTTATGTGCAATGTGAATATAGATAAAAACGCTGGGAAATCAGTAACATATGACTTTGTAACATTAGGTAGCAATATCAGTTTAGATGTCGGGTCTACCTGGAAGATGAGCGTTTTGTTAATCGGAATATCAATAAAATCTGATTTTAAGATTCAATCTTATCCTCAATTATCTTCAATCTCGTGTTTTGTAATACAAAGTTAAATGTTAAACACAGGGTAATAAGACCAAATCCAAATAAATAAATAGTGTGTAACGTTTCGGTAACAGCGTTATTAACATCTTCAGACAAAAGTACTGAATTCAGTTAAAAGTTCAAGAATCCATTTAGTACTTTTGGCTGAAGATGATAAAAACGCTGTTACCGAAACGTCACACACTATTTATTTGGATTTGGTTTTATTACCTTGTGTTTATAATCTATAATCCAAATTGTGTTTTATCAAAGTAAAATTCTGTTTATTGAACATATTCAAATTTAGAAACTATTATAGACGCGTAAGATTCTTTTTTAAAATAAAACAATTTCTACTGCCCTTACTGCAATGGAAAAATTAATGGGAGGGCCTGGCTCATCAGTGGTGAACCCTCCCAGCGGTTTCGCCAGTTTAATTTTTTATTTATTTAATTTTTTACATTGCAGTAAGGGCAGTAGAAATTGTTTTATTTTTAAAAGAATCATACGCGTCTATAATAGTTTCGAATTTTGATAACAGATGGCGCGATAATGTCTCATAATATTCAAATTTACAATAGTGTGTCGTACATTCCTTAACTCCAAGAAATTGTGAGAGACCTATAGGAAACTACTTGAACCAATGAAAGCTGAGGTAGGAATTCTGTACACGATAGAAAGCTGCTTCCATCCAGGAGCTGACAACCTGATTACTTCCCCGTTAATTATCTCTCGCCCCCGCAAAAACTTAATTAGTATTAATAGTTTTAATAAACTCATAAATTTAATTGCTCACGTGCGGAACAACATCAATTTTAAATTTCATTCTTCTCTTCCCTTTAAGAACATTATCTATATAGAAAACATCTCTCTACTTGTAAGCAAGTTGTGGTTATATAAATAAAAATAAATTAAATTTGAACACATATTTATATTTCGAATGAAGACAATAAGACGCGAATGTTTGTTTATATTTTTATCGCAGTAAGGACAATAGAAGTTTATTTGTGAAAAGAAACATTCGTGTCTTAATTCGTTATATATAGATGGCGCGTTATTGATTTGTATAAATATATATATATATATATATATATATATGTTTATACAAATCAATAACGCGCCATCTAAAAGGCATATATTTGATTGAATAAAAGATTTATATGCCAATATTTCGGCTGGCTGAACGCCAACCTTTATCGAGGCATTACATTTTTACTATCCAATGATTGCTCTATTTGGATTGTTGCTCTATTTGGTATGGATTGCTCTATTTTCAGAACAACAACAAAACAACAACAAAAAAGAAATATATATATATACGAAACTATTTTAAAGGCGTAAGATTATTTTTGAAATTAAACAGTTTAAACTGGCGAAACCGCTGGGAGGGTTCACCACTGATGAGCCAGGCCCTCCCATTAATTTTTCCATTGCAGTAAGGGCAGTAGAAATTGTATAATTTCAAAAAGAATCTTACGCCTTTAAAATAGTTTCGAATTTTGATAACAGATGGCGCGCTAGTGCAATATATATATGTTATAGATTAGAATTTTTTTGTGTGTTTGATTGTTGAAAAGAGGTGCAGTCGTGGAAAAAATAAAAATTATTATTTACCTTTCAAGCAGATTTTTATTTTGAATCTCTTGAAGTAAAAATATACATAAAATTATTTATATCACAGTAATATAAAATTTAGAAAATGAATTCTATATTCGTGATTTTCATTGGAAAAGGTAGGGTTCACTTTACATATTTACAACAACAATAATTAAAGTGGTATGTTTTGCATCTATGGTCAAATATATATAATAGTCAATGAATGAAAAAATAAAATATATGTTTTTAAAAAAAATAAAATATTTGTATTTTAGATTATATAATATATATATTATAACATATATATAAATCAACGAGAATAGTTGATATTTATTCCGATAGATGGCGCCAGCCATCAGCAACTTTCAGTTGCACGATAAGGAGATGCCTTTTTCTTTTTCATAATTTATGCACCTTATCCCAGTACAATGTTACATTTGTACTATTTTTTTCACATTGTGTAGCGTCCTCACGCAATTCTGGCCTTAACTACCCGTTTCATGATTTTTCAGGATGCCTTAATAACCAATTTTTTTTGTCTTTGAGGTACAGCTTGCACCACGCTGATGAGGGCCAACAGCCCGAAACGCGTCCGTGGTTAGCTTTTCTTGATTAATCAAGAATGGGTATTTGGCCAATTCTGGAATAATTAAAAATCAACGAGAATAGTTGATATTTATTCCGATAGATGGCGCCAGCCATCAGCAACTTTCAGTTGCACGATAAGGAGATGCCTTTTTCTTTTTCATATATATATATTGTCAAGTTGAATCATGAAAATTTCTCTTATAGAACTGTAAAAAGATTATAAAAACGAAGAGAAAATTATTTATTTTTACTATACATGGGCTACGAGCTTTCGGGCAGCCTCGCCCTTCTACAGGTAAAGATACATGGTGGCAAAAGGCTTTATATAAGATTCCATTTTAAAATATATTTGCATATAAGAAGAATATAGGACGGTTAAAATATAATTTAAAATAAGAAATATTTTGCAAATCTAAAACTATTGTATATGATATTTACAAATATGCTAATCATGTAATGTCATATGACAATCAATTGGCAAATTAGCAGATGGTTATACTATGAACTATACAATGAAACCGGACAACGAATGTTCAACCCGCCATCAGCGGCCACATTGGTTTAATGGTTATTTAGGTTATTACATATGTCTTGGTATTGTGTAGGTAAATCTATGTGTCGGTTAATGCTGTTTTTTGATATGGATAATATGGCCTCTATGATCAGTCTTTGGTATTTATTGGAAATGTTATTGTATATGGTGGTGGGGGAAGTTAGATTGAATGAGTGGCCGGTGGTGTTAATATGATTGAAGATAAGCGACCTGTTGTCTCTGTTGGTAATGCATCTACCGTGTTCGGTCATCCTGATGGCCACGGACCTACCAGTCTCGCCTATGTAAGATGCACTGCAATCGTTACACGAGACTGAGTAGACCGAGCCACCAGAGGACCGAGCAACGGTAGATCTAGGTAATCTGGTGATAGGGTGTCTTATTGTCAAGTAGCTCCATCCAGATGGGACAACTGTCAATTATCCCTGGACCCCGGGGGGGGACCACCGGTGTGGGGGCTGCTGGGAACCTGATCTGTAAATAAGGAAAACGGGACGGTGGCTAACGCCGTTCATTCAGGATTAACCTTAACTGGGGGTAAGTTGTACAAAACTCTCTCTCCCTATACTCCTTATACTCCATATACTCCTTATAATAAATTAATTATCCCCAAACTTGCCCTTGCTTTATTTATCTCCGCGACATATTTTGGTGGAGACGCTGGGTAGCGTGACGGAACTTCGAAGAAGTCGACGTCTACAGGGACGTGAACCAATTATTCAACCTTTGCCACAACGAATAGAAATGGAAGACGACCACAGACCTACTGTTAGCGGATCCTACCTCCCTTGTCAGCGCCAACGAGATCCTTCTACCTTTTCGGGAGATGGAAATATAAACCCTGGACAATGGTTGAAAGAGTACGAGAGAGTGTCGAAGTACAACAGATGGGACGAGACCAAGAAGCTTGCCAACGTCGTATTTTACTTGAACGGAACTGCTGGAAGGTGGTTTGATAATAACGAAGAATCACTCAACTCGTGGAGAAGCTTTGAAGACGCATTCCGCGGTGTGTTCGGACTGCAGGAGGATTCTGCTCGACGCGCCGAGGAAGTTCTGAAGTCAAGAGCACAGAAGGCCGAGGAATCCAGCGAGTCATACATCCAGGAGATTCTTAGTCTCTGCCACCAGGTGAACCCTCGCATGGAAGAAGGTGAGATAGTTGCTCACATTATAAAGGGAATTTCGGAAGACACATACCAGGTATTGGTGGCGAAAGACATACAGACAGTAGATGAGATCCTGAAGTTTTGTCGTCATCTGACAACCGTCAAGCAGCGCAGGATCGGCCGTACGAAATTCGCCAGGTTGTCAAACGTAATGCCCATTTCGTGTGTTGACGACTCAGACGACTTGGCCGGCTTAATTCGCCGCATCGTTAGAGAAGAGATACAAAAGGTTTTCTCAGCACCTGAAGTGGTCAATCCTCTCCGAGAGGTGAACGCCCTGGAACAGACTGTGAGGGAAGAGGTCAGCCGTGCTCTACAACCTACCAGACCACAAGTCAACGTGGTACAACAACAACCACGAACGCCCTATTATAATATCGACCGACCAACCCAACCCAGGAAGACGGAACATTGGAGAACCTACGACGACAAACCTATCTGCTTCCACTGCGGACGACCCGGACATGTCGTCCGTTATTGTAGGGAACGACGGCAGGTCTTCGCTGAAGCCAGGTCAAGGAATGGCGGAGAAGGAAGAAATGTTGGATTTTCGAGTCGACCCCCGAGATATGACGCCGACGACGACTATGTAACGCCCCAAACCTCGGCGTACTTCTACCGAAGCTCTTCCCCACATCCAAGCCGCGCAAGGTCGCCAGCCCGAAGACAATCCCAGTCGCCAGCCCGTCGTTTCAGCCGTTCTCCCATGCCTCAGAATGTGAAAAACTAAGTGGAGCGGCTTCTAACGGGGGTGAGGTCGCCATTGAGGAAAATCCTCCAGGGTATATCGCCGCTAAATTAAAAGAAAATTTTGTTATGGTTGAAATAAATGGACGCAAAATTAAAGCATTGGTGGATTCAGGAGCCGACTTTTCTGTTATTTCAGACAAATTTCGACGCGAACTAAAGACACCTCTCTTCAAAGAACCAGGTCCCATTCTTAAAGCCGCAAATAAAAATTTAATAGAGACCCTAGGAAAATGTGTCCTGAACATAGAAGTTAATGGTCTGAAGATATCCTTTGAATTCGTTGTTATGGTGGAATGCAGCCATGACATCATATTCGGATGGGACTTCTTCAAGGCCACCGAAGCCGTCATTTATGTGGCAGAAATGAACTTCATCTCGGGGAAACCTCCGTCCTGGAATCTCGAGAGGAGGAAAACCAGAGATTGTTTGCTTCCGACGACTTTGTCATCCCGCCTAAATCAATAAAGAAGATCAGTGTGATAAACGAAAAAGTATGCGGTGTTAGAGATGTTTTAGTCTCAACTTCTAAGGACTTATTATTAAGAAAGGAAGTTCTTATACCAAACTCATTGGTTACATTTCGACACGGCCGAGGTAGCATTTGGGTGGCGAATGGAGCGTCTTGGCCGCAACTGATTCCATCAGGAATGAATATGTGCACCATGGAAAGTTATGAGAATGGGAATATCTGCAGTCTTATTGAATCCAGCGATAAGTTACAAGAAACGCAGCTAAAGTCACGTGAATGGTCACAGAAGATAAACCTTACTCTAGATCCAGGGCTGTCTGAAATTCAAAGGTTACAGCTTGTTTCATGCCTTGACGAGTTTATTGACATATTTGACTTTGGGAGTACTCCTATTAAGCCCACCAGTACTGTGAAGCACAAGATAAACACAGGCGACCAGTCTCCTATCAAACAGCGGCCCTATAGAGTAGCACCAAGTGAACGACGACTAATTCAAGATGAAGTGAACAAGATGATTGAAAATCACATCGTGAAGCCCTCTGAAAGTCCTTGGTCATCTCCAGTTATTCTAGTTCGAAAGAAAGACGGGACCTGGAGATTCTGCGTAGATTACCGTCGATTAAATAAGATAACAAAAAAAGATGTTTACCCGCTGCCACGCATTGACGATGCCTTGGACAGTTTAGCCGGCTCTACTTCTCCACGATGGATCTTCGGTCCGGGTATTGGCAGATTGAAGTGGACGAAAAAGACAGGGAGAAAACTGCTTTCATCACTCCAGATGGGCTGTATGAATTCCAAGTAATGCCTTTCGGTCTTTGCAATGCTCCAGCAACGTTTGAAAGGATGATAGATAGTGTTCTGGGCAGTCTTAAATGGAACATGTGCCTTTGCTACCTGGACGACATCGTAGTTTACGCACCTACCTTTGAAGAACATCTACGTCGTCTACAACTTGTATTAAGCTGCATCCAGAAAGCTGGACTAAGCTTGAACCACAAAAAGTGTCTTTTTGGATCAAGGAGGATAAAGATTTTGGGACACCTTGTTGACGCCAATGGAATTCATCCAGATCCAGATAAAGTTGAAGCCGTCTCTAAATTTCCGAGGCCAAGGAATATCTCTGAACTGAAGAGCTTCCTTGGATTATGTTCCTATTACCGAAGATTTATTGAGAACTTTGCCGACAAAGCTAGATCTTTGCATGACCTACTGAAGACTGAAAAACAATTTTATTGGGATGCAGCTCAAGAGAAAGCGTTTGAAGTCCTTAAAACAGCTCTAATTTCAGAGCCTGTCTTAGGACACTTTGATGAATCCGCTGATACCCATCTACACATGGATGCAAGCGGACATGGTATTGGAGCTGTTCTTCTACAAATACAAGGTGGAAAGGAGCGGCCTATAGCTTATGCATCTAGAAGCTTGACAAAGGCTGAAAATAACTATTCTACAACGGAAAAAGAATGCCTTGCTGTAGTCTGGTCTATTAGCAAATTCCGCCCTTATTTGTTTGGTCGACCATTCACGGTTGTCACTGACCATCATTCTCTATGTTGGTTGGTAGGGCAGAAAGATCCTTCTGGCTGTTTGGCAAGATGGGCGCTGAAGTTGCAAGAATTTGACGTGACCGTTATCTACAAGAGCGGACGCAAACATAAGGATGCCGATTGTCTGTCAAGGAGCCCGCTTGAGAACGATCCACCAAGTGCTGTGATGTCACTAACCAACGTCGATATAGAGCAGACTAAAGACCCGGATTTAGCTAAAATAATCGATAATTTAAACTCGGGCTACACCAGAAAGGAATTCAGCATTATCGACGGCATCTTATACAAGAAAAACTATAGCACAACTGGAAGACCCTGGCTTATGATGATCCCTAAGCATTTAAGATAGGAAGTTATGGCAGATTTACATGACGCTCCTACAGCTGGGCATTTGGGTTTCGCCCGAACGTATGACAAAGTCAAGAAACGATTCTATTGGCCTGGCCTTTATAGAACTGTTCGCCAATATGTAAGCCATTGTCGGGAGTGTCAACGAAGGAAGAAATTACCTCGACGTCCGGCTGGACAACTTGTATCCATACCGCCCGTAGAAAAGCCATTCTATAAGGTCGGGGTCGATCTCCTTGGAAGATTTCCAGTTTCTAAAGATGGAAACCGTTGGATCATTGTGTGCACCGATTATATGACAAGGTATGCCATAACGAAAGCGATCCCAGACGGAGGAGCAATCGAAACAGCTAAGTTCCTGGTTGAAGATGTTATCTTGAAGCATGGAGCTCCTAGAGAAATGATAACAGATCGCGGAAGAAATTTCATTTCTCAAGTAATAAAAGAGATCAATGCTCTGTGCGGAATTGTGCACAGATTTACAACGGCCTACCATCCCCAGACCAACGGCCTGACTGAAAGGTTCAACAAAACTCTGGGAGACATGTTGTCCATGTACACAGGTGTCGAGCAGAAGGACTGGGACCAAGTTTTACCCTACGTGACTTTTGCTTACAACACTGCTAAACAGGAGGCGACCGGCTACACTCCGTTCTTTCTTGTCCACGCCCGCGAGGCCGAGACCTACATCGATGCCGTACTACCCTACCTACCAGATGAGATCTCTGACGACTACGTTGGGGAACTTGTGACCAGAGCTGAGGAAGCGCGTCAACTCTCCCGATCACGCCTTCTACAATCACAGGCGAAAGACCGTAGACTTTACGACCAGAAACATACTCCAGTCTATTACCAGAAGGATGATTTTGTGTGGGTTTTTACTCCCATCCGAAAAGTAGGGCTCTCAGAAAAGCTACTGAAGAGATACTTCGGTCCCTACAAGGTGACCAAGAAGCTTTCAGAGGTTACGTATGAAGTAGAGCCCGTGGACCCGTCTCCCCGATCACGGAAATCCAAGGATATCGTTTATGTCATTCGGATGAAGCCCTACCTGGACCCTGAAGAACAACATTCCATTCTGCTAGGGAACACAGGCCGTGATAGATTTCCTTCCAGAACAAGGGCTGAGACAAGCTAATCAGCGGGTCGCTGCTTTTTCTAAAGAGGGTGTAATGTCAAGTAGCTCCATCCAGATGGGACAACTGTCAATCATCCCTGGACCCCGGGGGGGACCACCGGTGTGGGGGCTGCTGGGAACCTGATCTGTAAATAAGGAAAACGGGACGGTGGCTAACGCCGTTCATTCAGGATTAACCTTAACTGGGGGTAAGTTGTACAAAACTCTCTCTCCCTATACTCCTTATACTCCATATACTCCTTATAATAAATTAATTATCCCCAAACTTGCCCTTGCTTTATTTATCTCCGCGACAATATATATATATATAAATAAATAGTTGTTTAGTTTTATAGTTTAGTTTTGTATTAAAATTATCTTTATTTCTTTGATTATTTAAATTCAAATTATGAAATTTGTAAATTGTTATTATTTAATAGAGAGAGAGAGAGAGAAAATTTTTTTTTTTACTTCTTACACATCATCCATATATATATATATATATATCCATATATATCTCTCTTTCCACTAATCAATTCATTTTAATTTTTTTTTTGTATATGTCTGGTCTACCATTAGGGTTTCAAAACATAATAACCAAACTTATAACAAAAATAAATTCATATTATAGATTTATTACTAAATACAACTAGATATATTCATATTATAAAATAAAAAAAATTAAAAAATCATATAAAAAAAAGGATAAAATATAAAATTAAAAAAAATATATATATATACTAACAATCTTATCTACCTTCTTTACAATTTTTTTTCTTATTATTAGTTTGAATGAAGTGCATGGTTCTGTCTTTCTCTCTTTTCTCTCTCTCTAACTACTAAAATTTATACTATTAAATATATTCTCACTTCTATTATTCTATAGAGAGATAGATGTAACCCGGGCTCCTGGAGCGCAAGACGCCAACTACCCGGGCTGTCCAGCAGTCTAGTTTAGAATACTAGTCACGTCCTGTACGGGCTGCTGAGCTAAACCAGTCCACCAGGAAGTTCCATGCTGGCAGAGTTTCTGGTAGGCGGGCCAGTGATGAGGAATCGAAGTCTGCCTGTCCAAGCAGTAAAGCCGTTTGCGTCCTGTGCCTCAGGAAAGCAGGGCAGTCGAACAAGAGATGATCCACTGTCTGGGGACATTCAAGGCAGTGAGGACAGGTTGGGTCTGTGCCAGGATACCAAAGTGCAAAGTCCGCCAAAACGTGGCCGTGGCCAGTAAGGATGGTGGTAGTGATCTCCCCGTTTCGGATTTTGGGAAGGAATTTTAGGAGTTGACATGGAGTAGATGTGATCCTCCTTAAGAATCTGGTGGAGTGGTCTTGTGTGTATATGTCCGTCCAGGCAGCAAGAGCAGAGGCACGAGAAAGGTTCCGGGCATGACTTCGTGGCAAGATAGAATAGGAAGAAGGTAGGGTGGAAGAAGCAGCGTTCCTTGCAGCTCTATCAGCCCTTTCGTTTCCGTCGATCCCACTGTGGCCGCGAACCCAACAGAGGTTAATGTGAGGAGCACTGTCCAGGGCTAATATAATTTCTGCCACTAGAGCAGACTGGGCTGGCCCAGAACTGCAAATGGTCGCCAGAGCAGATTGGCAGTCTGAGGCAATGGTTATTCCCAAGCCCGTTGAATCATTCGCCGCAATGCGAACGGCCCAAAGTATTGCAAGGAGTTCTGCCTGGAAGGCTGTACAATTTGGATGAAGCCGAAGAAGTACTGGAGGCTGTTCTGGTGGAGGAAGGACTACAGCGGCCCCAACTCCTATGTCACTTTTTGATCCGTCCGTGTAGATAATTGGGGTTGTTACCTCTTCAAAGTTCAGGCTGAAAGAAAGAAGTCGTCTAAAAGGAGGGTAGGGCAATGCAGCCGGACCAGGTTTGATCTCAAAGCCTCCCTCATTGATCTGCTTGAGGAAAGCCATCCGGCTCCTGATGATGATGTCGAGAGGTGGGCTTCCAGTGATGGATATGGCTGGGATGGTTGGGGTGCAAGGACCCCCTCTCAAAATATATCTTGCGAAGGTGTAATGGAGGCTTCTGAGCAGTCGGATTCCTTCATTGGCGGAAGCACGACTACCCCAGGCTGAAACTCCGTATAGGAAGGCCGGGATGACAACTGCAGAAAAATGTTTCTTCCAGCTAAGAAGGAAAGTCCATATTTACCTTGAAAGAAGAATATTTATAATTGTGTGTGTGAAGTTAAAAATATTATTACCCTGAAATTCCAATTTTTAGTGTTCACAGATTTAAAATGCCACACGCAACTAATAGATTATAAACAAAATATATATTTACGCCAAATATTGCAGCGATATGAGAAATGTAAATACAAATTCAATAATACAAGTTCATCCCCCTGCATATAATGGAATCAGAAATATGTTAAATAAGATTTTATTAAACAGCTAGGAGTGCAGCGCAAACAGAAAACTCGGGATAATCGCAGACATTCATCAAATTGAAAAAATCTTAACCTTCCCACCTAACACCTCCCATATGGGACATAAAGATTACTGACAAGATCTTAGATACTCATGCTGCATTTATTGAAATAAATATATGTAATATAATCCAAAGTTATTACACTGCAATATTTGATGTATTACACTGTTGTAGAATCCTGTCGACTTAACCGTTCTGTGACAATATCGTTGCGGAATTTCTTGTTGTTTGATTTGAATGGTGAGGATTGGTTGAAACGCAGTCGTTGAGTGGCAAGTGAAGCACACAGTTAGGAATAATCAGGACACGTGATGGGGTTTGAAAATAAAAGGCAACTGGGTTGGAGGAAAGAAAGCTTGAGAAGAGCGGAGCGATTTTTGATTGTTAATTATCTGATCACATGGTGGTGATTGTACTTAGCTATGGGATGAGCAGAGGGAGAGAGGTCCAGAGCAGATGTCACCTCCTTGGGAGCCAAAGCACTACTGATTTGACTCGGTGGGAGCCAAGTCGCTACTGTCGGTGTTGTTCCTATGAGAGCCGAATCGTTACTGACAATTCTTGTCTTTCGATTTAACACCACGAGTTGTCTTCCTTCCCATTGGTCGAAGGATGGAACGTGCCCGTTTTCCTATTGGTTGACCTATTTAGTGGTTGCTTCCTAATTGGACCGGCGGCTGCTTTGATGGAAGATACGCCCGGCCTGGGTCAGGAAGTATCGTGTTAGTTCGACTCTATTTTACTTCCGCGGTATCAAATACGTCCGGTCTTGTTCCGGAAATTGGGCGTCTCTCAAACTTTTATAACTTCTGGTCACCAGATACGTCCTGTCTTGTCCGGAAATATTGGTTTAAACTTAGCTCGCAGGGTTTCCGGGGTCAGAAGGTTAACTGTGACGTTATTAATAATTATGTTCTCTTCTAGATCTACCTCCTATGTCTTTTTGTTACTTTCTTTCCTCCAGTTACCTTATTCTTTATTAAATCTTTGAAAATCATACATTGTACATGCATAGTGGGTCGGGGGGCATACAATTATATACAAATTATGACATATATATATATTTACTCTTCAATATATGGTACGTTGAATTTTCTTGACACTATAAATGTATAGGTTTATTATTTTATATATATATATATATATATAAATTCTTAAGTTTTATTAAAAAGGCAATATATGAACAACTATGCGGAAATGTTACAGTATTGTTTAATAGAAAGTATTGTTTATATCGCGCTGAATGAGAAACACTCATTGCAATGAGCCTGCTTTATAAATAGGGAAATCATAACCTGATAAAATAGTTTGCATGTAACCTAGCAACCTCAAAAACTAATTCCACATTAACAATGCTTTTCCCAGCGATCGCTGCGACTTTCTTGCTCTCCTACCTCAATGCGTTCTCCATCAACTGGAATCTCGTCTTCTACCTCAGCCTACTGGCCATGCTGATCGGCCAAGTGCTCCTATTGATCTACTGCGCCCTGCGCGCTAGAACCCCCCCCGGCCCTGAATGAAAAAACCAGCGGCAGCATTCTGCCTACTGTGGTGGGGCCACACCTGGTGCCCAACGTCGAGCTTCAAGTCGGTGCCCCGTGCCCACTCGGGACGCCTAGAGTCGTTCCTCGTCTCGAGAGCCTCAATCCCCTGCGCAGTGGTTCGTGGCCACTCGGGGTACCTCGAGCCGTGCCCCTCCTCGAACTGCCACCTCCCCTGCGCTGTGCGTCTTACCCAGTGGGCTTAACTGAGGTGGCGCAACGGTTTGATGCACCAGATCCACTGCTTGGGGGATCGTGCCCGATGATCATAACTGATTTCAAGGTCGAACAATCATACCCGGTGAGCAGCACCTCCTGCCCTGATATTATCATTGACATTGAAAATGATTTGACTACAATGGACATTTATGAAGTTTAAGGTAAATAAAGAAGGCCCTTCTCTCTCTCGCGTTATTTATTCTATAACAACCCTGCACTTTTTACCACCGAGGGGCAAACACCAGCTCATTAAACTCTATCATAGGCACCTATTGTCCTACAGGAGGATTATACGAGATAGGTAAATGTTGTTTGATCTACGAGCTGTAATGGGAATTACCAAAATTGATGAAAACAAGGGCTATGTCCACTTACATTAATTGTATTCTCTAGTATTTGAGATAGGTTCTTGTCGTTTTTTTCTACAAAAATTGAACTGGGGATTACCAAATCTGATGTCAAAAAGGGCTATGTCCACTTAAAACAATGGTATTCTCTAGTATTTGAGATAGGTTCTTTTGGTTTTTTTCTACAAGAATTGAACTGGAATTTACCAAAATTGATTAAAATAAGGGCTATGTCCACTTACATTAATGGTATTCTCTAGTATTTGAGATAGGTTCTTGTGATTTTTTCTACAAGAGTTGAACTGGGGATCACTAGAATTGGTGTAAACAAGGGCTATGTCCACTTAAAATAATGGTATTCTCTATGATTTGAGATAGGTTCTTGTGGTTTTTTTCTACAAGAGTTGAACTGGGAATCACCAAAATCGATATAAACAAGGGCTATGTCCACTTACAATAATGGTATTCTCTAGTATTTGAGATAGGTTGTTGTGGTTTTTCCTACAAGAGTTGAACTGAAGATTACCAAAATTGATGTAAACAAGGGCTATGTCCATTTACAATAATGGTATTTTCTAGTGTTTGAGAAAGGTTCTTGTGGTTTTTCCTACAAGAGTTGAACTGGGGATTAACAAAATTGATGTACACAAGGGCTATGTCCACTTACAATAAAGGCATTCTTTAGTATTTGAGATAGGTTATTTATTGTGTTTTTTTCTTACAAGAATTGAACTGGGGATTACCAAAACTGATGTAGAAAAGGGCAATGTCCACTTACAATAATGGTACTTTCTAGTATTTGAGATAGGTTCTTATGGTTTTTCTACAAGAATTGAACTGGGAATTACCAAAATTGATGTAAACAAGGGCTATGTCCACTTACAATAATGGTATTCGCTAGTATTTGAGATAGGTTCTTGTGGTTTTTTCTTACAAGAGTTGAACTGGGGATTACCAAAACTGATGTAGACAAGGGCTATGTCCACTTACAATCATGGTATTCTCTAGTATTGGAGATAGGTTCTTGTGGTTTTTCCTACAAGAGTTGAACTGGGGATTACCAAATTTGATGTAAACAAGGGCTATGTCCACTTACAATAATGGTATTATCTAGTATATGAGATAGGTTCTTCTGGTTTTTTCTACAAGAGTTAAACTGGAGATTACCAAAATTGATGTAGACAAAGGCTATGTCCACTTACAATAATGGTATTCTCTAGTATATGAGATAGGGTCTTGTGGTTTTTCTACAAGAAATGAACTGGGGATTACCAAAATTGATGTAAACAAGGGCTATGTCCACTTGAAATAATGGTATTCTCTAATATTTTAGATAGGTTTTTGTGGTGTTTTGAACAAGGGTTGATCTGGGGATCACTAGAACTGATGTAAACAAGGGCTATGTCCACTTAAAATAATGGTATTCTCTAGTATTTGAGATAGGTTCTTGTGGCTTTTCCTACAAGAGTTAAACTGGAGATTACCAAAATTGATGTAGACAAAGGCTATGTCCACTTACAATAATGGTATTCTCTAGTATATGAGATAGGGTCTTGTGGTTTTTCTACAAGAAATGAACTGGGGATTACCAAAATTGATGTAAACAAGGGCTATGTCCACTTGAAATAATGGTATTCTCTAATATTTTAGATAGGTTTTTGTGGTGTTTTGAACAAGGGTTGATCTGGGGATCACTAGAATTGATGTTAACAAGGGCTATGTCCACTTATAAAAATGGTATTCTCTAGTATATGAGATAGGTTCTTGTGGTGTTTTGTACAAGGGTTGATCTGGGGATCACTAGAATTGATATAAACAAGGGCTATGTCCACTTACAAAAATGGTATTCTCTAGTATATGAGATAGGTTCTTGTGGTGTTTTGTACAAGGGTTGATCTGGGGATCACTAGAATTGATATAAACAAGGGCTATGTCCACTTACAATAATGGTATTCTCTAGTATTTGAGATAGGTTCTTGTGGTGTTTTGTACAAGGGTTGATCTGGGGATCACTAGAATTGATGTAAACAAGGGCTATGTCCACTTACAAAAATGGTATTCTCTAGTATATGAGATAGGTTCTTGTTGGTTTTCCTTCAAGAGTTGAACTGGGGATAACCAAAACTGATGTAACTAAGGGCTATGTCCTCTTACAATAATGGTATTCTCTAGTATATGAGATAGGTTCTTGTGGTTTTTTCTACAAGAATTGAACTGGGAATTACCAATTCATGTTGAAAAAAATTGATGAAAGCAAATCAAAGGCTGTTTTTCATTTTATTACAGGTGACGAAACTTGGATTTACAATTTTGATCCAGAAATAAAACGGCAATCTACTCTTTGGGCTCTTCAAAAATAACCTCCTTCTAAGAAAGTTCGCAGAGCTCGAAGTGTTGGAAGACAAATGGTCTATTATATTTTTGGAAAAAGTGGTTTCATTGATATTGTGAAGTTAGAAGATCGAAAGACAGTTCATAGTGACTGGTATACAACAAAATGCCTTCCAGCAGTATTTGAAAAATTCAAGCAAAGCAGATCAAGAGCTCAACTTAGAGAAGTCCTTCTTCACCATCAAAATGCAAGACCGCACACCTAAGCCCAAACATTAGACTTTTTAGCCAACTCTGGTGTCCAATTAGTCACTCATCCACCATATTCACCAGACCTAGCACCTTGTGACTCTTTTATTTCCAAAAGTTAAGTTATTGTTGAAAGAGATAAAATTTGACACTGATTATGAAGCACTGCAAGCCTTTATCAATGCCGTAAATTCTATCCCCGAAGATGACTAGTGTAAGTGCTCGATAATTGATTTTCATAGACGAAATCTTGCATAGATGCTAAGGTGAATACTTTGAGAAACTCTGAAAATTTGAAATTTGCGGCTTTAATAGATATAAGTGACAGCAAAACCTTTGTAGTGACCCTTGTACTATGTCATGAAATGAGTGGTTTAATATTATCACACACACATATAAATACATATGATGAATATAAATATATGTGTGGTGATTTTGGAATCAGATTACTAAATCATAACAGATAAATTAATATATTATTTTACTTTTGACAGTTTTTTGCTTATTATTCCTGTTATGATATAACTTTAAAATCACACAAAAATATAATAAACTTGAATATGTTTATTCAAGTCTCAAAAAACAAAGCCCTGCTTATAGAACAAATAAAAATGAAGAAGAAGAAAAAAACAACAATTTAGGAAAAGCAAAACAAAACAAAAGTACTGTTCAAAAGGAAACATTTAAAATCGCAGATTAATATCTTCAACACTTCCCCTTAATCAGATTTCAAATGTCCCTCATACCCAGTAAATATCTCAGCATTTGGAAACGCGGCTTATGGAGCCCTTTGGTCATATAATGTCAGCAACTTGATCTTTTTCAGAAATATGTTCTACATTGAAAATACCTTCTTGATACTTTTCTCTCACAAAATAGTGTCTTTCTTCTATATGTTTGGTTCTCTCTTATGAAATTCAGGATTTTTGATCAATTTAATTGTACTTGCATTATCAACTTTTATAATTGGTTGTTCTTTTAGTGGAGAAATTTCACTGAAAAGTCTATTTAACCAAATGACTTACTTTGCTGTATTGCTTGCTGCCACGAGTTCGGCCTCAGTTGTTGACAAAGATACTGATCTTTGTTTTCGGCTAAGCCAAGAAATAGCACCACCAGCGAGTTTACACACAACTCCACTGGTAGATCTTCTAGTTTCTGGGTCTCCAGCAAAATCTGCATCACTGAAAGATTCCAAAACTCCTACTTTATGACCCCTTTGGTACATAATTCCATATTCAGTTGTTCCTACAAGATATTTGAAGATTCGTTTAACTGCTTCCCAGTCATATTTTGTTGGTGCTGCAAGTTTTTGAAAAACTTTATTCAGTGCAAAAGTGATACCGGGTCTTGTTAAGCAGCTCAGATGCATCAGACTACCAATCGCTTCACGAAAGGGAACATTTTCTAGAATCTCTGCTTCCCCAGGAACAGTAGAATTATCAGTTGGTGTTCCCACTTTATTCGCTTGAGACATATTGAATTTCTCAAGAATTATTTTTATATATTGTTGCATCATGGCTAATGAACCTATTTTATTTTAATTTGTAATATTATTTTTCATATATTTTAAATTCAAAATTATATTTTATATTTATATTTATTTTATTAAACAGAATATATGTATTATAGAATCATCATTTGTATTTAGGTAAACTGTGTGACTTCACTGCTCTCTTTGATGTCAAAAATAAATAAATTATTCTGGAGGCTACTTAAAATAGAGTTATCTCATTATTCCCTTATATAAATTTGTAGGATGGTTGAAACACGCTCTGGTAAGATGCAAGACCCAGCACAGGAGAGAATCAAGGCTGAAGAGTCTGCCAAGCCGCAACCTGGTGCAACAATTGGTAGAGATGCTAGTTCCGACCCAGTTGTCCTGAATCCCAACATCGACATCTCCAAGTATGATGGAACAGAAGACCCTCGCCCATGGATTGAATCTCTTGAAGAAATTGGCTTCCTGTACCATTGGGCAGACTACATTATCTCCCGTTATGCTGCCATGAATATGATTGGTAGCGCCAAAACCTAGCTGAACCTACACAAGATAAGTTTCACCAGCTGGGAAAATTTCAAGAGCCGCCTAATTGAGGATTTTGCCTCAGACGCCAACAAAGAAGAAATGAGGATGAGATTAAACAGGATGCAACAGTGGAATGAACCTGCAATCAGGTTCGCAGAGGATATCCTTGTACTGTGCAACACGGTCGACCCCCGAATGGAAGAAGAGACTAAAATAAACTGGGTTATTGGAGGGTTAAAGAAAGAATACTCTTTTGCCCTTCACCTAAACCCTCCTAAAAATACCAATGAACTTCTTGAAATTTGTAAAAAGCTGGATTTGTTCGAAAAGAATTACCAAGAACGTGTCGAAAAATCAAAAGCTCTTTATAATGGACCACGCTCTCCTCGTCCCCATCATCAAGAGCAATGGAAGAACGCTCCGTCGTTCAGAAGACCATACCAGAACACCTCCAAGCCCCAGGCCCCCGCTCCGAGGTACTACCAGAACACCTCCAAGCCCGAGGCCCCCACTCCGAGGTACTACCAGAACGAGCCTCTGCCCCAGGTATCTGTCCCTAGACGATCTTACACTCCCAATCCTGAGCCAAAACCGGTTTACCCAAGTAAAACATACAATAAGAGTCCAAATTCAAACAGGAATAGGACAGAAGACGGGAGACCAATATGTTTCAAGTGTAACAAGCCAGGACACGTAGAGCGGTATTGCAGAGTCAGGTTTGTAAGAATTGTGGAAGAGGACCCCATAGTTACACAAGACAAGGTCGAAGAAGAAATCCGAATGGATAATGGAACTGAGAAGTCGAGACCTCTGCTCTACGCTGACGTAAGTAATAGCACGTACTCTGGTGTCCCTACAAGGAATAGATATGCCGCATTAGAAGATTTAAACTAAGCATCGCGCCTGAGTCCGTCAATGAAAGCAAGTCGACCATAAATGGAATTAAAAAGTTGGACCCCAAATATAAAATGAACATTAACGTGGATAGAATCGGTATCTGCGAAGCTTTGATTGATACAGGCGCCGATCTTTCAGTGGTCGACCTTTGTACAGCTCTTAACACAGGTCTTGAAATAATAAATACTGATAAAATGTGCTCCGGACCCGATGGCAAAGAATTAGATATCGTAGGAAATATGATTTTAAATATAAAATTTGATGACAAAACAATTACACATCAATTTGTGATAATGAGAACACATTTGCGAATATTTATACTTGGACGAGATTTTCTTAAGAAAATGAACGCAAAAATTGATTGTCAGCGTGAAATAATCAAATATGACTTGACAGAAAATCGTGACGTAATCAAATATCAACAGAAGAAAATAAAAAGTGCAAAGGATGCCATTATACCAGAACTTTCTATTAAATTGATTAATGCATTTGTAGAAGCAGAGGATGGCGAATACATCATCGAGGAGAACCATAAAATGTTTCAAACAAATGGACTTCGACTAGCGAGAAGCTTAATAAATGTTGTGAATAAGGAAACATATATCCGGATAACAAACCCTTACACCCTCGACCATTAAAAATATTAAAAAACCAAACATTGTGCTTTGGAAGCCAGCCAGCCGAAGTGAATCTTATAGAAGAAAGTGAACAAAAAGAGCACGAAGAACCCCAATTTCAGATAAACGAAAATTTATCATATAAGGAAAATGAGCAATTGAAATAAATTTTGGAAAAGTACGCGGATTTGTTTTCGTCGGGATTAGGAAGATCCAACTTAGCGAAACATCGGATTGATACAGAAGGTGCGAAACCGATCAAACACAAGTCGTATAGGATGAGCGCGAAAGAGCGAGAAATCATAAAAGAGCAAATTGATGAAATGCTCAGAGACGGCATAATTAGACCATCCTCGAGTCCATGGTCCTTCCCTGTAATCTTGGTCAAGAAGCGAGATGGTAAGTACAGATTTTGCGTTGACTACAGAAAATTGAATGATGTAACAGTGAAGGATGTTTACCCAATTCCCAGAATTGATGAAGTATTGGATACACTTCAAGGATCCAAATACTTTTCAGCAATTGACCTTAAATCAGGATATTGGCAAGTAGAGGTTGAGGAGAAAGATAAAGAAAAGACAGCCTTCACTACAGCACATGGCCTATATGAGTTCAACGTAATGCCCTTTGGTCTATGCAATGCCCCTGCTACATTTGAGAGGAACATGGAAAATATGCTTGGTAATCTTAGATGGCAAATTTGCTTATGTTATCTAGATGACGTAATCATTTATAGCTCGGATTTTTCAACACATCTCAAAAGAATAGAAGCTGTTTTAAGATGTTTTCGCGAGGCTAATTTAAAATTGAACAACAAAAAATGCCAATTTGCTTTCGAAGAACTGGAGATTCTTGGCCATATAACTAATCAACATGGTATAAAACCAGCGGAGCATAATATCAAGGCTATTAGAGATTTTCCTCGGCCCAAAAAGATAAAAGAAGTTCAATCATTTTTAGGAAAGTGCTCATATTATAGAAAATTTATCAAAGGTTTTTCAAAAATTGCCGATCCATTAACCAGTCTTATAAAAAAGAATGTACCTTTTACCTGGACAGAAAATCAAGAAAAAGCATTTCAAAACCTTAAAGTAGCATTGATAAATCCCCCAATCTTAGGGCACTTTGATCCGAATGCAATTACTTACATTCATACTGACGCATCTAACATCGGCCTGGGTGCAACATTAGTCCAAAAGTTCGGCGATAAAGAAAAAGTTATCTCATATTTAAGTCGAACACTGAGCAAACCTGAGCAAAATTATTCGACTACCGAAAAAGAATGTCTAGCTGTTGTGTGGTCAATGTCCAAGTTACGACCCTACCTATATGGAAGGCACTTCAAAATCGTAACTGATTATCACGCACTATGCTGGCTTAAGAATCTGAAAGATCCGACCGGCCGATTAGCACGATGGGCACCGAAGATTCAGGAATATAATTTCGAAATTATACACAAATCGGGTAAAAAACATCTGGACGCTGATGATCTATCTAGAGGACCCTTACCGGAAATCGAATGGGACGAATATTATGAAAGACTATTTCTGAATCAAATAATAGACGAAAAGGATGATTTTATTGAAAATATTAAGGAGAACCTTAGTGCAAACAAGCGTTCAATTACACAGAACTTCAAAGAAGAAAATGGGTGTCTCTACAAGAGAAATCCAAATTCTGAAGGTAGGGCATGGTTGCTGGTAGTGCCAAAGAAGAGAAGGAAGGAAATCATGAGTGAATACCACAACCATATGCTGAATGGCCATCTGGGCGTCGCCAGAACCACTTACCGATTGAAGAATAAATACTATTGGCCTTCCATGTTGAAAGATGTTTCAGAATTTGTAAAGACGTGCCACCTTTGCCAAAGTAGGAAAGGTTCAAATCACTTGCCTTCTGGACTTTTACAACCTATTCCCCCAGCTAACTACCCTTTTGAAAGAATCGGAATTGACTTTGTTGGCCCCTTGCCATCAACGAAAAGAAGAAGGAAGTGGATAATTGTGTTGACTGATTATTATACCAAGTATGTTGAAACAAAGGCAGTATCAGAAGCAACCGTGAAAGAAGTCTCTACATTTTTAATCGAACATATTATTTTACGTCACGGGGCCCCAAGATTTCTTATTAGCGATAGAGGTTCACAATTCACTAGCAATTTGATGAAGGAGGTAATGAAAATGTGCAAAGTTAAACACTGCTTCACAACGAGCTACCACCCCCAGACTAACGGACTAATGGAACGGCTAAATAGAACTTTAATCAATATGATCAGCATGTATGTGAACACAGACCAGAAGAACTGGGACGAAATCCTCCCTTTTATCACCCACGCGTATAATACCACGATTCAAGAAACCACAGGCTACTCTACATTTTTCCTGTTGTTTGGAAGGGAACCCATGTCTCTCTTAGACAACGAGAATATTCCAACGGACAGTAACATGGACGATTACGACGAATATATAGAAAACTATTATAATCAATAAAATAAAAGAAGAAGAGTTTCTTAAACAATTTTAAATAAACGCAAGCTTTCGGGTGAAAACCCTTCGACAGGCAGTATAAAGCACACGCGACGATACAAACATGCTACACATGGCAGACAAGAATATATACATCTATGATATTTACATAACTATGGTAAAGAGAATTGCAAATAAGAAATTTACATCATTATGAAATAATGCATATAGAGAATCTATTCTTCAAAAAGATATGCTAATTTTATAATTGGAAACGGGAATATCGTTGAAATATAGTACATGACTGACACGGGCAACTATAGGGAGAACTACATGAAGGCCAGGAGAGCATGATAGGCTTCAGGGAGGTCGATTTTTTCTGTTGATGCTGCCTTGCTTATGGGATTCTATGGATTATAGTATGAGTCTTTGATGTTGGTTACGGATGCGTCTGTAATGTATTGTAGGGTGTTTGATGTTAAAAGTATGGCCTGTGTCCTGTATGTGTTGATATATGAGAGATTTGGAGTCATGGTTAGATATGTTACGGGAGTGCTCAGACATCCTGATGGCAACAGTTCTACCCGTCTCGCCTACGTAAGTAGCGGAGCATTGCTCACATGAGACGGAATAGACCGCGCCATCAGAACGTAGGGGATCTATGGGAACAAGGGGCTTAGTGTGAGGATGCCGGAGGGATGGAGCTCTCCTGGCCTTTCTTGTAAATGCAAAACACATCATCTATATATCTACGCCATAATTGAATATCTGAAGGGAGAGTGCGGGTGATCCAATGGTCTATTTGTAATAAAACAATTTCGGCTACTATGGAGGATAGAGGGCTGCCCATCGGGGAGCCCTTAATCTGTCTGTAGTGATTCTGTGAGAATGTGAAAGTATTAATGTTTAAACATATATCAGTGAGTTGTACTATAGATGAGGAGGTTTGGGAATCAATGTTCTGTGAGTTGAGAAATTGTAATAAACTGCTAATGATAAGTTCATGTGGCAGGCTAAGGTAAAGGGAGGTGACATCAAATGAGCACATAATGGTAGAAGGGTCGGGGGTCTTAGCGGTTAATTCACTGATAAAACGGAGGGTACTATTGATGGAGTAAGTGTTGTTATAGCTGCTTAATATTGGGGATAGGTAACTGGATAGATACTTGGCTAGAGGAAATGCAGGAGATAAATGGTAAGCTATGATAGGGCGAAGAGGTATCTCTGGTTTGTAAATCTTAGGGAGGCCGTATATGTAAGCTGAGCTGTGCAGGTTAGAAGTAAAGAGGTTGTAATCATTTGGAGTAATATGCTTGTTCTTTTTTAAGCGGAGCAGCGAAGTTTTATATGCCTTAGTGATGGAGAGACTGACCTGGTTTGATATGAGGGAGAAGGTAGAGCTATCACTGAGGAGGTCATGCATTTTTGAAAGGTAACTATTTTGATTCAAGATAACAGTATTAAATCCCTTATAAGAACGTGTGATTAATATGGATTTGTTGTGTTTTAGTCTCTGAAGTGTGGTGAGATCTGCACGGTTATTGGGGGGAGGGCAATAGGGTTTAGATAAAGATTTAGTCACCATATTCCTGATGGAGAATTTATCCTGGAGGCTGAAAGATTTGACGGATGATTCAATAGCACTGATGGTTTCTGGGAGGTTGGGCTTGGTAGGAATACGGAATTTAAGGCCCCTCTCTAATAGGGTGACATCCGAATGGTGACAATATATGGCTCGATAGGTTGACGACGGATGAAGACCTTTGTTCAAGGTCCTGGGTGACTCTCTCTCTCTATTAAATAATAACAATTTACAAATTTTATAATTTGAATTTAAATAATCAAAGAAATAATTATCTATAAATAATTATTTATAATTATTTATAAATAATTATTTATTAATAAAGAAATAAATATTTATATTAAAGGGGGTAAACAAAATATAGAAATATTTCATTCACATGGTACCCTATTCTTTGTTGTTACCTTTGTTTGTCATAGCCTTCTGCAAAAAATTACAAAACATTTACCGTGTACCTTTTCTTCTATTCTTTGTGTTACATTCAAACTCTCCTGTGTATGATTCATTAGCGCGACATGTTATAGGAAACAAACTATTCTTTATACGTTTGATTCTTTTTGAATAAAAATTCTGTGTATATAACGTCCACTTTCATACATATTAAATATACTTTTGATATATTATAATATATACATATTACAATATTAAAACTAAAAAAGGCATCTCCTGACCACGAGTACAACGCGTTCGTGGATGGCTTTTCTTGATTTATCAAGAAATTGGGTTGGCCAAATATCACGGAGCAAGTTAAATAAACGTTTAGTTTATTTTTGCTCCACTAGATGGCGCTCTGCCATCTAAAAAGCACATGTGCTCGTGGTCAGGAGATGCCTTTTTTATTTTTAATGTCAACACCTGACCCATTTATCTTTTATTTTTTTCTATTGTTTTTTCATATTATAATATATACATATATATAATTATTATAATTATAAAATTTCATTTTATTTAAAAAATATATTATAGAACAAACTCTATCAAGTCGGCCGCCAGATGGCGCCGCTCTAAACTATATGTTGTTGTTTTCTTTTGGCAGGCACCAAATCTTTTGTAAATATGTAAATTATGATGCATTAGCGCTCCATCTGGTATGAAAATTCGAAACTAGTATTGACACGTATGATTCTTTTTAAAATAAAAGTAAGGGCAGTAGAAATTGTTTTATTTTTAAAAGAATCATACGCGTATATATTATCGTAAAGATAGAGGCTGCCTGGCCGGCATTCATAGTTCTATGAAAAATAGACACTTCGGCCAGTTAGAGTTTTTTATTTTTCTCAACGTTTCGCCCTCTTGAAATCTCAGAACAATTTTTAACGCCTTGCCAAATGCTTTATTTTTATTTACTTCTCCTGACGAAGACGAAAGATTTTTGTCGAAACGTTGAGAAAAATAAAAAACTCTAACTGGCCGAAGTTTCTATTTTTCATACGCGTCTATAATAGGTTATCCACACCTCGACAGAGAAACTGAAATATCATTCTACGTTAAAAGAGCTCACTAATTTGACTGTCGCCTTGATCCCCAGAACATGGTAAATCGAGCCTTGGTAGGCAAACTGTTCAAGCTCGACAAGGAAGGATGATAACTATGTGGTCAAATATAAAAATACTCAAGATTCAATAAGGTTTAAAGGGATACATTTCTATATTGAAAAAATACATCAACCAATGATTTATTCACAGGGGGGGTCGGTGGAAGGATGGTCTAAACCTTTGGTTTTTGACCGCTACGACCCGGGTTCGATTCCCGCATTGGGCACTTTTTTTCTGATTAAAAAATGCTCCAATGGCCCCCGATTCTTGCAAAAGTCCAACCCCACCAGCGAGTGAAAGTAACCAAACGGGGCTCTGGCACATTTGTAAGTGCAAAGTCGAACTGCTTTTCACGTGTGTAGACATGTGGTGCACTTACAGTAAAAGCAGTCGCCTTCTACCCACCATGATTATCATGGCCTGTACCACGTGTACTAGGGATAAGCAAAAAAAAAAAAGATTAATTCAACTCCCGACGTTACAGTGAATTACTGTCACTCTCCTCATGGGATTGATGTAGATATAATCTTTCCAAATCAACTTGCAACCAATAAATGATTTTCAGAACTTTCTTGAATTATGCTCAGAAGAACAAGTAGGACGTTGATGGACGTAGATCTCCGACAACCACGACATAGCATTGAACATGATTTACTTTTAAATAGCCCCATAGTCTTGCTTAAATAGAATCCTTGAGTTAGAGTGCAAGAAACATATTGGTACTTTGTAAGAGCAACTACTTTCTTCATGTCTAGACATAAGGTCAATACTCATAGCCGCTAACTACCCATCATGATTATCATGGTCACGTTTACTTAGAATATGCTTTAAAAGGTTTAGCATTCAATATGTTTCTTTTTATATGAAATTTGAACTATTTTAACGCGTATGATTCTTTTGAAAATCAATCAATCAATCAGTCTGACAGTCAATCAGCCTGACAGCAATCTTCCAGTATCATAGTCCTCCACTTCCATCTTGGACTGGAGTTTCCCATATCTGGAACATGGCTTACGTACAATATTACATATTGAAGTGAAACAATTATGCAAATTTTAAAATGGAGCATACAATCAAATATACAATCAAATTTGAAATGATTTGAAAATGTCTTCATTAAGGCTAAAGCTTGAATGTAATTATGCAAGCTTTTAAATAAAGCATACAATCAAATTTGAAATCATTTAAAAATGTTTTCACTAAGGCTAAAGCTTTCGTGGTAAAACATCTCCCCACATTGCTGATTGTTGGCAGTTTTACAATATAATCCTTAGTTTTGACTTTATTCAACTTTAGGTTAGAAAAACCTAATGAAGCCATAAAACAACTGCAAACATTCAAATTACACTAGAAAAATGAGTATAAACCAACTTAGTGTTGCTCATTTAACACTGAAGTGGATACTAAGCATATTATCAACCAGCAGGTTCTTCTGTAAAAATTTTGGTCAAATTATACAGATCTTACTGCAATGATAAAATAATCATACGGGTCAAAAATAGTTCAGATTTCGTATAACAGGTGGCGCGCGAATGCATCATATTGATATTTCTTTTTAAAAACGATGTAAAATCTTTCAAATCATTCTATACATTGGGCTATTACACATGATTATTCTCATAAAACAGACGAATGTTCCAATTACGTATCAATTCTTCAAATGAGAACATGTGTAATCATATAAATATGTCCTATATGTAAATCAAATATTGTTGCACCAAGTATGGCTACTTTTCCGCGAGGATATCACGGGATTTTGGAACAGCGACCCTTTAAATTGCTACTTCTGCAATGCTGTCATCCAAGACAATTTGGTCCATAGTCTATTCCATTGCCCATTCCTACATGAAAAGAGAATGGAAATTCGCGAAATTTCGGAGCTAACTCACTACAATGAACAACATGTATATAAAATCTTCACTACTCTCCTGCTGGATAAAACATTTGTTTATAAATATTTTAAATTTTTCAAGGTGATTGATAAAATGAGGGAAGAAGTGCTCAACTCCACAGACAAAGGCTGATTGCTCCCCCTCCCCTCTAAATTGCTTTTCCTCCTCACTCATGTACATATATAACCTTTTGGGGAATCCCCTTGTAAGACAATAGTGTCTTAATAAAGGTTTTTGTTGTTGTTGTTATTGTTGCACCAAGTTGCAGCTTTGCAGGGTCGTCGACCTTGGTGTCTTCATTCTTGGTGTTATACACGTTTCCCGAGCGGGTTTCCATACTCAAAGCAAATATATAAAAGTAAAATAAATTACCTTTTAAAGTTATTTCGTTTATTTATTCGTTGTCTTCCTCGTAGGTCGTGATCCGCAGTCTTGGTCTAGGTCCTCTCTCGCTCCAATAACCAATCAAGATATATGTACAATAAAATATTACGAAGGGAATGGAACTATAAAAAGAAATGATGATAATCTAAATAATCTGTTTTGAAAAAATATTAAATATCATAGAATATTTTGAATAAATGTAGGGCGCATTAAAATTGATGCAACAATATATAAATCTCATGTTTTCATTCATAACGGATATATATGATATATGAATCATATGTTTATATTTCAAGTATTCCTGTATATATTATTATAGTATAATGTCTGAAGGTTAAGAAATAGAAAGGTTGCTTACCTTTGGTTGAATGTGGGATCGATATTTTGTGTTCTTTGGTTCTCATTTCTTGATATATTTACATTACTCTCTTATTCTAACACGTTTTTCGAAGTCCTTAAATGTACTGATGATGAGATCTTTTCTTCTTACATATTTTGTCGATGGTAAGTCGCTTGAAGGCTTTCTTGTAGTCGCTGTTGTTGAGGGCGTAGATGAAGGGGTTGATGGCGGAGTTGATCCAGCCGAGCCAGACGAGCGAGCTGCTGATGGTGGGAGGGATGTAGCAGGAGGGACAGAATGGCTCCAGCAGGTATGTGATGAAGAACGGTAGCCAGCAGATGATGAAGCCGCCGACTACCAGCGCCAGGCTCTTCGCCACCCGTCGTTCACGCTGGAAGGCCGCCCGCTCGTAGCCCTCCCTGCGCCGCACCGTCATGGTTCTGACCCGGCCATGGGGCGGCCGATTCTGGGAGAACCTCGACGAGCTGTTGAACGATGTGCTCTTGGTCGAGGACTTAGTCGTGCTGGAAGTGGAAGCTGCGCGAAGCTCCTGTAAGCTACCGGACGGAGAAAGACTTGGTTCATCACAAATACACTTACACTTTGGGGATGGCGATCGTCTATGATTCGAGGGCGGAGTTTCTTCGACAACGGTGTAAATGCGAGTTTTGTTGTCGGTCGACACCACCTTGGATACCTCGTCATCCTCGTGACTGGAGGTCGTTGTCACTGATCTGCGCTCTTCCTCCATCAGTACAGCTTGTCGCTTCCGCGCCACGGCGAAGATACGCCAGTAGACGTAGACCATGACGATGGCGGGGATGTAGAATGACCCCAGAGCGGAGTAGACCACGTAGCCCTTGTTACTGTTGTAGCCGCACTCCGACGTGACGTTGTCGGGGGTCCGCGTAGTGCCGATGAACATCGGCGGACAGGTGATGGCTGCCGAGAGCACCCACACCGCAGCGATCATGATGAGGGCAAGCCGGGCGCTGCGTTTGACGGCGTATGCCATGGGAGAGGTGATGGCGAAGTAGCGGTCGAGGGAGATGCAGCACAGGTTGAGTATGGAGGCTGTGCACAGCATGACGTCCAGGGACACCCACAGGTCGCACGCCAGCGCCCCGAATGTCCATCGGGAGGTGACCTCGCGCACCACGGCGGGCGGCATCACCAGGAACCCCCACCAGCAGGTCCGAGCCGGCCAACGATACCACGAAGAAATTGGTGACGGTGCGCAGACGGCGGGTGCGCACCACTGCGAGGATCACCAGCGTGTTGCCCACCACCGTGGTGAGGATGACCAGGCTGAGGCCCACCACCAGGCACACCTCTCCCGCCTCCATCCTGCACACCGGCATAGGTCTCACCCCGGGTACATCGACTACATCAGTAACTAGTGTAGAACATGTTTATCAAGCCTTTTCTAGGAACTTTTATACATATATGTGAAATATAATAAGTTCTATTTAAAATTGATAAATAGTATAATATATTTCCATATATATACCAATGCGAGTATATCGCACTTTTTCCATTTCTTATTTTCAAACCCATATTCTTCTAAACTATCTCTACTGCCATGAAAAATATTGGGAGTGTTTGGCTGTGGTGAATCATGACAGCGGTTTCGACAGTTTGATATCACTCTATTATTGCTTTGAGCAATTCTCTCTGCTAATATATTCAGTATTATAAACGATTTCTTTTTAAAATTTATTCAATCATACAAACTATGGACATAAGTTTTAAAGACAGAGAGAATACCGAAGCAGTAGTGAATTTTGTGTCAAGTGCTAAGAACGCACACAGGAGGCAGGATCCAGGAGAAAAAACCCACGAGGAATAGATCGAAGAGGAAAGAGAAGGTCTGAGGACCACCCTGGGAACAACTGACTTGGAGGCAAACTCAGAGCGAACTGCACCCTGATCATAAAATTCTGGTTCTTTCAAATAATTATCAGTAGGCTAAAATAATGACCGAAGAGTCCTCATCAGCGTGGTGCAGGCTGTATCTCAACGACAAAAAATTAGGTCTAAAAGATTTCCTGAGAAATCAAGAAATAGGCATTAAAGGCCGAATTTACGTAATTACAGTGATCCTGTAGAAAAATAATAATAGAAAAATGGTCAGAGGTTAATATAAAAAAAATGTTGGTCCTTCAGTTACACCCTGCACCCAGGGCTAACTGCCCGAAACGCGTTCGTGGTTGACCTTTGCTTGATTTATCAAGAAAATGGGCTGGCCAAATACTATGTAACAAGCCTAAATCAGCGTTTAGTTGAATTTATTCCCCTAGATGGCACTCTGCCACATCTCACTACGGGGTCTCCACTGCACCCTTGGAATATTTGATCAAATTATGGGCCGTTACCAAGGTGTCTAACATGGCAACGGCATCCAATTTCCAATGAAGTGGTTACAACGACAACAACCTAAGGAAAACATTTTTTTTCATTATTATCATACCCCTTTCCCTCACAATACCATTTTCTTTAATTGTTTAAGGATTTTGCTCAATAATTATTTTATAACTCACGCCCATGCATGTTACAATGTCTATGTAGCGATAAATCAAGTATATATGTGGCATATATTTTAATATCTTTCTGAGAAATTTGAGAATCCACCGAACAGACATCATCAAACATTCATCTTTCCACAAGTAATAAAACGAATTCTTATTCCAGAGAGTGGGATTCACTCTTTATTGATATTAAACCTTATAATTTCATTTTATGAACATTTTCATTTCAAAATTGAGTTTCAGAAAGAAATAAAAGAGCGAATTCACGGAAGATAGAAATCTGTTTAAAAGATTCAATATCATATCCTATGTTCACGTTAGAATTCTTTATATAGCTCCAACATAAAAAGGAGAAAATATATTCTAATACAGTAGAACCTCCCTGTAAAGGACACCTAATTGCAGATCCAAAGTGTCCTTTAGGGAGAGAGATGTCCTCTTACTGGAGATTTGCTAAAGAACAAAAATGATAATTTTACAAATGAAAACTGTCCTTTGTAGAGAGGTATCCTCTAGTGTCCTCTCATGGAGGTTTTACTGTATATTATATCAAAAGTAGACTGCAAACATTTTATCAAAACATTACCACGTGGAAAATTAAGGGAGGCAAACTTAGGATGACACAGCAATTTATTTAAGGTAAGAACAAACTATAAATGATAAACAAAAGATAAGCAATGTGGGAAGATTACAGAGTAGCCAAATATAAACATTTAAAAAACGACCACTCTGTTAATAAAAATAATAAAATTAATAAATGATTTGTTACAGTATTTATTTAGCGTGACATTATAGCAAGTATTCGTGTCGTTAATCATATCTTTGCCGGGATAGAACACAATTGATAAGATGGCTAGAAAGTCTCATGTCAAAGTTCTCTGATGGAAACATCTCCCTCTAGCTATAATATTTGCTAAGGAGAGCTCATTGTTGATAAGCGATGTTCAAAGCAAATTAATATACAAGATTTTTATTTTAAAATCATTTTTATCATTAGATTAAGTGCCACAAATGATGCCGTTGTAAATTGTACTGTGCACCTTTGCATGTATTCAAAAGATATCAATAAAAATTGTGTTAATTGTTTATATGCGCTCGCATTTGGGAACCCACAAAATGTGAACAACACACACGTCTAAACAATATTGTCCACAACTGGGGCCAGATAAAGGCTCACAGAAGCTAACCTACCAGTTAGTTCCACCATGGGATTTATGATTCTAGCTCCGACAAGGTAGAGTCCATGTGGGAGCGCCCTCCTATTTATTATGTATTGGCTCGAACTGCTATTTACGCCGACTATATTTCTCGGTGCTACCAGGACAAGTGGCGCTGGAGAATTGATGGTGTACTCTACCCATTCATATTTCAGACAACATAATTGGCAGTTTCGACATGAACAATGGCTCGGAGGTTTGGTAAACAATTTATTTAGAAACTCTCTGCCCTTACAGGATTCAAAGTCAGAAAATGCACGAAGAAAAACTATAAAAGTAAGAACCAAGTGGAATTGCTGATTTATATCTTCTGCAGCGACAATCAATA
>CP092867.1:96945392-96977480 GCA_030710605.1 Cordylochernes scorpioides
TTTGTCGAAACGTAGAGAAAAATAAAAAACTCTAACTGGCCGAAGTTTCTATTTTTCATACGCGTCTATAATAGGTTATCCACGCCCCGACAGAGAAACTGAAATATAATTCTACGTTAAAAGAGCTCACTAATTTGACTGTCGCCTTGATCCCCAGAACATGGTAAATCGAGCCTTGGTAGGCAAACTGTTCAAGCTCGACAATGAAGAATGATAACTATGTGGTCAAATATAAAAATACTCAAGATTCAATAAGGTTTAAAGGGATACATTTCTATATTGAAAAAATACATCAACCAATGATTTATTCACAGGGGGGGTCGGTGGAAGGATGGTCTAAACCTTTGGTTTTTGACCGCTACGACCCGGGTTCGATTCCCGCATTGGGCACTTTTTTCTGATTAAAAAATGCTCCAATGGCCCCCGATTCTTGCAAAAGTCCAACCCCACCAGCGAGTGAAAGTAACCAAACGGGGCTCTGGCACATTTGTAAGTGCAAAGTCGAACTGCTTTTCACGTGTGTAGACATGTGGTGCACTTACAGTAAAAGCAGTCGCCTTCTACCCACCATGATTATCATGGCCTGTACCACGTGTATTAGGGATAAGCAAAAAAAAAAAAAAAAAGATTAATTCAACTCCCGACGTTACAGTGAATTACTGTCACTCTCCTCATGGGATTGATGTAGATATAATCTTTCCAAATCAACTTGCAACCAATAAATGATTTTCAGAACTTTCTTGAATTATGCTCAGAAGAACAAGTAGGACGTTGATGGACGTAGATCTCCGACAACATAGCATTGAACATGTTTTACTTTTAAATAGCCCCATAGTCTTGCTTAAATAGAATCCTTGAGTGAGAGTGCAAGAAACCAACTTGTACTTTGTAAGAGCAACTTATTTCTTCATGTCTAGACATAAGGTCAATACTCATAGCCGCTAACTACCCATCATGATTATCATGGTCACGTTTACTTAGAATATGCTTTAAAAGGTTTAGCATTCAATATGTTTCTTTTTATATGAAATTTGAACTATTTTAACGCGTATGATTCTTTTGAAAATCAATCAATCTTCTACAGATCTTACTGCAATGATAAAATAATCATAAGAGTAAAAAATAGTTCATATTTCGTATAACAGGTGGCGCGCATCCTATTGATATTTCTTTTTAAAAACGATGTAAAATCTTTCAAATCAGTCTATACATTAGGATATTACATATAATTGTTCTCATGAAACAGACGAGCGTGTTCCAATTACGTATCAATTCTTCAAATGAAAACATGTCTAATCATATAAATATTTCCTATATGTAAATCGAATATTGTTGCACCAAGTTGCAGCTTTGCAGGGTCGTCGACCTTGGTGTCTTCCTTCTTGGTGTTATACACGTTTCCCGGGCGGGTTTCCATACTCAAAGCAAATAAATAAAAGTAAATAAAAATAAATTACTTTTTAAAGTTTTTGCGTTTATTTATTCGTTGTCTTCCTCGTAGGTCGTCATCCGCCGTCTAGGTCCTCTCTCGCTCCAATAACCAATCAAGATATATATTAAAGGATATCAAAAGGAATGAAACTATGAAAAGGAATGATGATAATCTAAATAATCTGTTTCAAATAAATATTAAATATCATAGAATATTTTGAATAAATGTAAGGCGCATTAAAATTGATGTTTTGATTCATAAATGAAATATCCGATATATGATTTAATGTGTTTTTTTTTAAACTATTTTAAAAACTTTATTTAGGTCATATTTTTCCGCATTTTCTCAGGAGTATGTATAATATTTATTTTTTAAAAAGAAATGAAATTTACCTGGAATTGCCAATTGATATAGTGGGACATTATGCATTGACGGTGGAAGGATTTGCATCCAGCATTTTAGATTGACTTTATTTTCAACACCTTGCGATGTACAAGGTTGCATATCATCCATGGTATTTTAATTTAAATGCCTAATCATACAGGATTTGAAGTGAAGAGACTAGAGAAGACGAAATATTAAATGATTTAAAGTGTTTATATATAAAGTATTCTTGTTTGTATTATATCATAGTATAATGTCTGAAGGTTAAGAAATAGAAAAGTTGCTTACCTTTGGGTGAATGTGGGATCAATATTTTGTGTTCTTTGGTTCTCATTTCTTGATATATTTACATTACTCTCTTATTCTAACACGTTTTTCGAAGTCCTTAAATGTACTGATGATGGGATCTTTTCTTCTTACATATTTTGTCGATGGTAAGTCGCTTGAAGGCTTTCTTGTAGTCGCTGTTGTTGAGGGCGTAGATGAAGGGGTTGATGGCGGAGTTGATCCAGCCGAGCCAGACGAGCGAGCTGCTGATGGTGGGAGGGATGTAGCAGGAGGGACAGAATGGCTCCAGCAGGTATGTGATGAAGAACGGTAGCCAGCAGATGATGAAGCCGCCGACTACCAGCGCCAGGCTCTTCGCCACCCTTCGTTCACGCTGGAAGGCCGCCCGCTCGTAGCCCTCCCTGCGCCGCACCGTCATGGTTCTGACCCGGCCATGGGGCGGCCGACTCTGGGAGAACCTCGACGAGCTGTTGAACGATGTGCTCTTGGTCGAGGACTTAGTCGTGCTGGAAGTGGAAGCTGCGCGAAGCTCCTGTAAGCTACCGGACGGAGAAAGACTTGGTTCATCACAAATACACTTACACTTTGGGGATGGCGATCGTCTATGATTCGAGGGCGGAGTTTCTTCGACAACGGTGTAAATGCGAGTTTTGTTGTCGGTCGACACCACCTTGGATACCTCGTCATCCTCGTGACTGGAGGTCGTTGTCACTGATCTGCGCTCTTCCTCCATCAGTACAGCTTGTCGCTTCCGCGCCACGGCGAAGATACGCCAGTAGACGTAGACCATGACGATGGCGGGGATGTAGAATGACCCCAGAGCGGAGTAGACCACGTAGCCCTTGTTACTGTTGTAGCCGCACTCCGACGTGACGTTGTCAGGGGTGCGCGTAGTGCCGATGAACATCGGCGGACAGGTGATGGCTGCCGAGAGAACCCACACCGCAGCGATCATGATGAGAGCAAGCCGGGCGCTGCGCTTGACGGCGTATGCCATGGGAGAGGTGATGGCGAAGTAGCGGTCGAGGGAGATGCAGCACAGGTTGAGTATGGATGCCGTGCACAGCATGACGTCCAGGGACACCCACAGGTCGCACGCCAGCGCCCCGAATGTCCATCGGGAGGTGACCTCGCGCACCACGGCGGGCGGCATCACCAGGAACCCCACCAGCAGGTCCGAGCCGGCCAACGATACCACGAAGAAATTGGTGACGGTGCGCAGACGGCGGGTGCGCACCACTGCGAGGATTACCAGCGTGTTGCCCACCACCGTGGTGAGGATGACCAGGCTGAGGCCCACCACCAGGCACACCTCTCCCGCCTCCATCCTGCACACCGGCATAGGTCTCACCCCGGGTACATCGACTACATCAGTAAATAGCGTAGAACATATTTATCAAGCCTTCTAAGAAGTTTCATATATATGTGAAATAATAAGTTCTATTTAAAATTGATAAAGAGTATAATATAGTTCCGTATATGCACCAATGCGAGTATACATATGTCATAATATATACTCTTCCTGGAATAATAAAGCAAACCTACAGTCAACCCAGAGAGAGATGGGCAGCTAAAGTACGGTCATTTGAGACACCAGCGACATTCCAAGGGGCGACCAGAGGGGCCCGGAGTTCTCGGGACTATTAAGACAGGATGTAAGGTCCGGTCACTTGAGATATCAGCGACATTCCAAGGGGCCCGTTACTTGGAACCTCAGCACTATTAGGGCAGTTGGGGAATTGTGTGCGATACGAACGGCCGGCGGCTCAGCGGTGGCCGGGCCGTCTCTCTCTCGCTGGTTGCCTGGGATTCCTCTACAAACTTGTGGTGTCCTTATTTCTCTTTCCCCACCCTAATATATTTCCACATATATATATTGCACTTTTTCCATTTCTTATTTTCAAACCCATATTCTTCTAAACTATCTCTACTGCCATGAACAATATTGGGAGTGTTTGGCTGTGGTGAATCATGGCAGCGGTTTCGACAGTTTGATACCACTCTATTATTGCTTTGAGCAATTCTCTCTGCTAATATATTCAGTATTATAAACGATTTCTTATTAAAATTTATTCAATCATACAAACTATGGACATAAGTTTTAAAGACAGCGAGAATACCGAAGCAGTAGTGAATTTTGTGTCAAGTGCTAAGGACGAAAATCAGGTGGCAGGATCCAGGAGAAAAAAAAACCATGAGGAGTAGATCGAAGAGGAAAGAGAAGGTCTGAGGACAACCCTGGGAACAACTGGCGTGGAGGCGAACTCAGAGCGAACTGTCCCCTGATCATCAAATTCTGGTTCTTTCAAATAAATATAAGTAAGCTAGAATTATGACCGAAGAGTCCTCATCAGCGTGGTGCAGGCTGTATCTCAACGACAAAAAAATAGGTCCAAGAGATTTCCTGAGAAATCAAGAAATAGGCATTAAAGGCCGAATTTACGTAATTACAGTGATCCTGTGAAAAAAAAATAATAATAGAAAAATGGTCAGAGGTTAATATAAAAAAAATGTTGGTCGTTCAGTTACACCCTGCACCCAGGGCCAACAGCCCGAAACGCGTTCGTGGTTGGCTTTTACTTGATTCATCAAGAAAATTGGTTAATCAAATATTATGTAACAAGCCTAAATCAGCGTTTAGTTGATTTTTATTCCACTAGATGGCACTCTTCCACATCTCACTACGGGGTCTCCACTGGACCCTTGGAATATTTGATCAAATTATGGGGCGTTACCAAGGTGTCTAACATGGCAACGGCATCCAATTTCCAATGAAGTGGTTACAACGACAACAACCTAAGGAAAACATTTTTTTTCATTATTATCATACTCCTTTCCCTCACAATAAAATTTTCTTCAAATGTATAAGGTTTGTGCTCATGTATTCACCTTATACCTCATGCACATACATGCTACAATATCTATGTAGCGATAAATAAAGTATATATTGCATATATTTTAATATCTTTCTGAGAAATTTGAGAATCCACCGAACAGACATCATCAAACATTCATCTTTCCACAAGTGATAAAACGAATTCTTATTCCAGAGAGTGGGATTCACTCTTTATTGATATTAAACCTCAAAATTTCATTTTATGAACATTTTCATTTCAAAATTGAGTTTCAGAAAGAAATCAAAGAACGAGTTCACGGAAGATAGAAATCTGTTTGAAAGATTGAATATCATATCCTATGTTCACGTTAGAATTCTTTATATAGTTCCAACATAAAAAGAAGCAAAATATATTCTAATACAGTAGAACCTCCCTGTAAAGGACACTTAATAACAGATCCAAAGTGTCTTTTAAGGAGAGATGTCCTCGTACTGGAGAGTTGCTAGATAGTAAAAATGGTAATTTTGTAAATAAAATCTGTCCTTTGTAGAGAGGTGTTCTCTAGCGCGAGTATCCTCTCATGGAGGTTCTATTGTATATTATATCAAAAGTAGACTGCAAACATTTTATCAAAACATTGCCACGTGGAAAATTAGGGGAGGCAAACTTAGGATGACACAGCAATTTATTTAAGGCAAGAACAAACTATGAATGATAAACAAAATGTAAGCAATGTGGGAAGATTACAGAGTAGCCAAATATAAACATAAAAACGACCATTCTGTTAATAAAAATAATAAAATTAATAAATAATTTGTTACAGTATTTATTTAGCGTGACCTTAGAGCAAGTATTCGTTGTCGTTAATTATATCTTTGCCGTGAAGGAACACAATTGATTAGATGGCTAGAAAGTCTCATGTCAAAGTTCTCTGATTGAAACATCTTCCTCTAGCTAAAATAGTTGCTAAGGAGAGCTCATTGTTGATAAACGGTGTTCAAATCAAATTAATATACAAGATTTTTATTAATTTTTTTCTCGTTATATTCAATGCCACTAATGATGCCATTTTAAATTATACTGTGCACTTTTGCATGTATTCATAAGATGTCAATAAAATTGTGATAATTGTCTATATGCGCTCGCATTTGGGAACCCACAAAATGTGAACAACACACACGTCTAAACAATATTGTCCACAACTGGGGCCAGATAAAGGCTCACAGAACCTAACCTACCAGTTAGTTCCACCATGGGATTTATGATTCTAGCTCCGACAAGGTAGAGTCCATGTGGGAGCGCCCTCCTATTTATTATGTATTGCCTCGAACTGCTATTTACGCCGACTATATTTCTCTGTGCTACCAGGACAAGTGGCGCTGGAGAATTGATGGTGTACTCTACCCATTCATATTTCAGACAACATAATTGGCAGTTTCGACATGAACAATGGCTCGGAGGTTTGGTAAACAATTTATTTAGAAACTCTCTGCCCTTACAGGATTCAATGTCGGAAAATGCACGAAGCTATCAAAGTAAGAACCAAGTGGAATGGTTGATTTATATCTTCTGTAGCGACAATCAATAAATTAGTAAATATAAATGATTTATACAACGTAGATCTTGTGTGGTATGACACTTTATGTTTTGTCGGCCCCAGGAGAGTAAATCAGATACAATAAAAACTCTCTGTCTCTAACGTGCCTGTATCGTAGTTCTGTTGGGTATTCAGACAAGTGATTATAAATGTTGAGGAGTAATTACACGGATTGCTGAAAGTTATAAAAAATCGATCGATTTGTATATGAGACCGAAGTATTGACGAATTAGGTTTTAATTTGTCGAAATATTCTCTGAAAAGTACTAACGATTAATTATCTTGAATATCTACCTCGTGGTTCTCGTCTCACGGCTACAACCAGTTGGCTGCTGTGCCCTTCTGTGAACTATCCAGTAGTGGGGGACAATTCTGTCCTCCCAAGAGAACAACAGTCTCAAACACAAATTTGCTAAAATAATTTCAAATTAATTTCAAATGAAATCAGCATCATATATTAACAAATGAATATAAGTATATACAAAAATATGAAAGCAACTCACATTCTGCACCTTGATTATGCCAAATATTACTTGTTATAACAGCCGCGTCTCATTAATAATAACAGCTCTGAAATTGACCTTGAAATATTGGCTGAGGGTGCTGAGTATGGATACAAATAGATTGCCTCGAATATGTTTAAATAGAATGAGGCAATTATCCTGTGCTACAGGTGCGCCCATCGGGTTTATAAAACAATTAAGCAATTTACTCAATAATAACGGATACTCGTGGCTTACTTATTGTAATGATCCTGATTCACTAAGGAATGCTATCCCAGGAATATTACGAACTGGGATAGAGCAAACAATACAAAATGACTTAACAAGAATAACCCAATCAAAGTTATATTCCCACTATAGAGATATATATACAACGTTTACCACCGAAGAATATTTCTTAAGTGAACTCCCTTTTCCTATCATCAGATTAATCGCACAATTTAGAACCCTTTCAATTTTTTTCAGAGAACACCATCTGATCTTAATGAGGCGTGAAGACCTGAAATGCACTTTCTGTGGATCAGGAATAACAACGGAGATGTTGCGCTACTTATTTGATTGTGATGCTCTGTCTGAGGAAAGACGAAAACTAATTGATAAAACGGGGCAACTTTGTCCTTCATTTCCGGCACTAATTAATGAAATATCAAAGAATAGGTATATAGCGATGGCGAATCCTGTATAGGGTGAGAGGCCCTAAATAAAAGCTTTTTTTGTTGTTGTTGTTGTACTTGTTATAACAAAGATTTGATATCTTTCCAGTTATATAGAAGTTTATCTTTTTCTATAAACATTTCCAGAGATTCTTTGTATATATATATGATAATTTAAACCAATAACCCTATATTATGTAATACGTATAACAAGCTTGTCATGTTGTATATAGAACTAATTATAAACTAACTAATTATACGCATAATTGACATGTCTCCTTGCACCACCATATGTAATGTACTGAGGATGAATAAATAAAATATAATAGATTAAAAGCCAAGTTAAAAGCAAGATTGAGAGATCCCAAAGTAACTTCTAAAGATAGATTGTTAGCCGACAGGTAGGCGCCAGACTCGAATATCAGCGACACGTGCCGTGTCTCGAGTAGCATCGACACGTGCATGACCCAATTCTCTTAGTCAGAGCGGTCGTATAAAAAGGCCGCGTAGCAACAGCCAGTTCAGTCCAGTTCCCCATCTGCGCGTCGCCGGTTGTCTCCAAGTTCACCCTCATTCACCATGTAAAACAGTAAGGAATCTTCTATCTCCATCTTAGCTTTTGGCTCGCTTTTTATCTATTCAAGGAACTTTCTTTCAACTGTGTCTCTTCGTTTTTTGTGTGTGGACATTCCCAAGTTTTCCACTCTGCCTCGACCACGACTGCCTGTACCCTGTGAGAACTGTTAAAGATCCTACAAGGTGCAGAGAGGTACGGGAAAACTCTCCACCCCTGACTGTCCCTCGCGGTTACTACAGGTTTGACCCTCGGTTGCCACAACTTATAGCGAGAGTCGACGAGGTTCTACAACAGGCCAACCAGAACCTCAACGCATTATTACAGCTAGTCGACAGGATCCCTAATCACAGATAAGGATCCCAACACAATATCACAGAGAGTCGACAGGATCCCTAATCACAGATAAGGATCCCAACACAATATCACAGAGAGTCGACAGGATTACCACAACGAAGGAGACCACAACGAAGAAGGTAAAGACTGTCCAGATAGAAAAGAGCCAAGAAGCAAGATGGAGGAGCAAACCAACCCGTCCAACGATACAGCCGAACAAACTATCCCCAAACAAGAAACGACATTGGAAGAGGAGGAAACGTCGCCGCCCCAAGATACCTCCGCAGACCCACTGACACAGATCGCCGATGCCCTGAGTAAGTTACTAGTAGCCCGATCTCCTAGGGAGATAGACGTAAGTCCATACGATGGTACTTTTGAAGCCCAAAGCTTTTTCGACAACTTCGATGCCCAAGCAGACCGAACTGAACTGACCTACACAGATCGCCTACGCAAATTACCCTGCTACCTACAAGGTAAGCCCCTCCAATATTTCCGAAGCCTACGGTTAGATAGGTTATATTATATTGAAGCCCGCCAGAGATTGATAGACTTATTCCCAGCAACGACAGAAGCGTCGTTTGCACGCTTTTTGGCAATCAAAATGACACCCCAAATGTCCCTAGAAAACTACTACCAAAACAAAACTGTTATGGGTATGAAACTCGACCTACCCGCCGACATTTTAATTGAATCTCTGACCGACGGACTACCCGTCGCAGACCAGCGATTAGTCGCAACTGTGCAGCCAAACACCATTAAGGAATGGTTCGACCTAGTGTCAAGAATAACTCAGTGTGCCACCAGTGCAGTGAACCAGCGCCAAGTAGACAAGGCTCCACACCCCACCTACCACAACCCACCACCGCGGTACAACAGCCAGCGGCCATCACGTGTAACATACCCAGTCACACTTCCCCCCTCGCCTTGCAAGTATTGCAATGCCATGCACTGGCACTCCCAGTGTGGACAACGGTTCCCACGGGACCAAACACGCCCAGTCTACAGCGCCCGACCCCACACAACCACTGTACCGAAACGTGGTACCCACACCCAGCCCCAGGTCCAACCTCCGAGCCATGTTCCCCAAGTCCAAGCTGCAAGCCAAGACGACTCTGCAAGCCCCGCGAGCAGCTCAACGGTAGGAAAACCTGAAACTTATTTTCGTTGAACAATTAATAATATGGACTGAATTGTCACCAAATGTTAACTTGCCCTTTTTAATAGACACGGGAGCATCTATAAACCTACTTAACTTAGATATTTTAAGAACCATAGAAAATAGATTACCCTATAAAATTATTATCCATCAGTACAGTTTAACTATAAATGCAATAGCACACAATGTAAATACCCTTGGATATATTTTTTTAAAACTTAAAATCGGTAACCTCACCCAAAAACTAAAATTTTTTATAGTAGAAGCCTCACTACCTTTTGGTATTTTATCTATTAATACCCTTAAAATATTTAAATTAATTATAGATTTTAATAATCTCCAAATTTATCAAAATAATGATGCTCTCCCAACGAATGTCTATAAGTTCACCAAGTGCAAACAGGATTTATGTTCCACTCAACCGAGGGAAACTGATATGTTTACCACTTTCCCCTCGCACCAGTCCTGTTTACACGTGGCGGACTCTACTCCAATTATATGTTCACCCCCTATATCTCCTACCCATGATATTGAGATTTCTATACCTTCTAATGCGGCACCTCAGTTAGAACATTGTCCACACGAACTCCACCGAATTCTATATGAATTCTCACAAGTGTTCTCTACTAATAAATACAATGTGCCCAAATTGAACATACCACCGGTAAAAATCAATACCACCACAGATAAAATAATAGCATTACGCCCATATAGAGTGCCACTACACGACCAACAAGAAATACAAACCCAAATAGAACAAATGCTCCAATATGGAATCATTGCCCCGTCAGTTTCACCTTATGCCAGTCCTATAACGCTTGTTACCAAACGTGACCAAACGAAGCGTTTCTGTATTGATTACAGAAGACTTAATGAAATCATCGCTCCAGACGTACATCCTTTACCCTTAATAGAAACCATTCTTGACAAATTGTCAAAAGCCAAATATTACTCTTCTGTAGATATAGCATCCGCATATTGGCAAGTGGAAATAGAACCTAACTCACGTAATCTACTAGCTTTCGTGACGTTAGATAGTCAGTACGAATTTTGTAGACTTCCTTACGGATTTAAAAATTCACCACAGATATACCATCGTGCCATAAACCAGGTCATGCAAAAATATAAACTAAATTTTGTTACCCATTACTTCGACGATTTCATTATTTTTTCTGACACCCTAGAGGATCATCTACAACACCTACAACAATTTCTAACAGTGTGTCAACACGAAAACATCAAACTTAATTATAATAAATGTTCATTTTTTAAAACAAAAATAGATTTCTTAGGATACACTGTTACCGCAGGTACTTATGCACCGCAGACGCGCAACCTTGATACTATAAATGCAATAAAACCACCTAACAATCAAAAAACACTACAATCATTTTTAGGAGCAGTAAACGTTTATAATAAGTTTATAGCAGATTATGCACGCTTACGAGCACCTTTAAATAAACTACTTAAAAAGGATGTAAAATGGAATTGGAACACAGACTGTCAACAAGCTTTCACCACTCTCAAAGAGAGTTTAACCAGTAAACCAGTACTACACTTGTATCAAGTCGGTTTACCATGCCGCCTTTATTGCGACGCATCCACCCAAGGGATTGCCGGCATACTCAAACAGGTACACCCAGACGGACAAATACATCCTGTGCAATATTTTAGCCGCGCCCTTAGGGCACATGAGAGAAACTACACCGTTTCCGAACTTGAGTGCCTCGCCATCGTCGAAAGTGTAGACAAATTCCGAATATACCTCACCGGTATAAAATTCACCATATACACAGACCATCAAGCTTTACAATGGCTTAAAACTATAAAAAATCCGTCAGGCCGACTATTTAGATGGAGCCTGAGACTATCTACCTATAATTACGAAATACACTACATCAAAGGCAGTCAACAGTATGAGGCAGATTTACTCTCAAGAAACCCCTTTGTAGGATTTATCAGTACAGATATTATAAAACAGCATCAACCAACAGCATCCCCCTTCAACATTGATACAAACGGCTTACATACCATTACCCGAAAAGGTGTAACTAAAATAATAATTCCCGAAACCCTGCAACATACTCTCATGAACAAAGTTCACCAAGAATATAACCACCCAGGCATCTCTCAGATGACCCGCATAATTACTACCCAGTACTACTGGAAAGGTATCTCTAAATCTATAGAAAAATTTGTCAGGTCGTGTCACACCTGCCAAATCATTAAAAAACCCAAGGGTAAACCCTATGGTGCCCTCGGACAAATTCCACCACCTCAACAACCATTCGACTTAATCTCTATAGATACCATAGCTGGATTTTCGAAATATGGACACTCCAAGACCTATCTACACGTAATAGTGGATCATTTAACGCGATATGCTTGGACCTTTCCATCAAAGTCCACCAGTACCCTAACGTACATTCAAACCCTCAAGACTGTACTACAGCAAGGATCTCCAAAACGTCTGTTATCTGACAGAGCGCCCGCTTTTACCTCAGAAAAATTCCGTAAATTTCTAATAATGCATGGTATACAACCTCTTCTAACTACCAGCAATAATCCACAAGCAAACGGTTTAATAGAACGCTTAAATGCGACCATTACAGGCAAGCTCAGACTAGCTTATCTAGAAAATCCGAAAGCTTCCTGGACTCAACTAGTTAAACGCGTCACTCAGACGTACAATAACACACCCCATTCTGTCACAAGTTTTCCACCTACCTACTTAATGTTCAATGTTATCCCCCCAGATCTAAGAACTCATCTTAACCCATATCCCGAGATAAATATAGCTCGAGAGATAGCAAGCTCTCGTACTCAAAATAAACATAAAAAAGATAAAGAAACATTTGATAAGCAGCACAGAACACCACATTTCGAAGAGAATGATCTTGTTTTGGTAAAAAATTACAGACATCCCGACACAGGTAAATTAGCACCCTATTTTACTGGACCCTACAAAATAATTCAAATTATTTCACCCAATGTCGTTCGAATAGATCGTCCAAATCAGCCACTCAATAGAGATAGTGACACCATACATGTCAATAAATTAAAATATTACACAGAGGATGTGTTGTACATAACACCTCCACAGCCCCGATTCGTTCAACACCCACAGCGATTGCCTCAAGATGTATATTTCATTGAATTCAATCATTTGACTCCAGATATCTTTGAAACACAATATTTCCGAATTATACCGCCTACAAGCTCACAGCCTTTTTTACATTTAAACCCCAGTATTTTCAATTAGGTCAGGAAACCAGTGGAAGGCAGGGAGATTTTCCCATAGCCAGCAGGGTGACTCACAAACATCAATAAACAGTTGCAGCGGCGTCAGGAACATGACACCTCCAATTTATTAGGCCGTACCTTGGCACAGCAGAATGCTAGATTGTCGTGTCCACCAAATAACCTGTCAATTATCAACTGATTGACTTATCAATAATTACCCAATTCACTTATTAATTTGAATTTTAATATTGAAAAAAATATCATTAAACTTTATATCTTTAATTATCATCGTGTGTTTTACAACTTTTACATTGTTTGCACGCCCAGTGTGGAATTTTTTTTTGACACAAAAGAACAATCATTCAATTATATGACTTTTGGGTACGCTTTTAATATGAACAAACACAACATTACCGGCTCATTCGTTAGGAATAAAAAAGAATTTAACCTCTCATTTCTCCATAGGTAACGCAATGTTACATGGAAAAAAGGATCTGTTAAATTAATAGTTTAAATGATTTTTCCCAAGCGTAACAAGCCGGCGTTTGGGTAGGCTCACCTAAAAATTTTGCAGACCAAACGGTATCAAACGCTCTGCAATCTTTTTAGCGCCTAAGACATGCACTATACACTTCATGTATCCAAAGTCCACATCTTCCACTACACTACATCATTTTTAGGGATCAAGATCGCTCCCCGTCTGGTCTCACATAATATAATCGGGAAGATCTGGCAAAGACCAACTTCTCAGACCGGACCAAAGCGACATAGGGCCACATTGCATCCCCATAGGTCAAACTAAAGACACCAATAATCTTGGACCTACACCTAGACATTGTGTGAATATGTTCCTTTCTTTTTTTTCAGGAACGAATATTTTTGTTTTCTTTTAACCTTTCTTCAAAAGAGACATTTTTGCTCCATTTGTTTATCTAATCATTAATAACCTGTAATTATATTATATTTTTTTTGTATAAAATTTGAATAATTATTTTTATTTTTATTTTTTTTTTACTTTTCAATTATAATCAAATTTTTATTCCAACATTATTTTAACAACTTTATTTTAGTATGACAAAACATTTAATTCTTTCAATAATCATTTTTTTTAATTCATTATTATATCTTTTATATTTTGCTAATTCATTATTATGTCTTTTATATATTACTAATTCTAATTATTATATCTTTTATATTTTGCTAATTCATTATTATGTCTTTTAAATATTACATGTTTGATTTTATCCCCTTATACTGTTGTTATCCGCAATCATATTTCTATTTTTTTATTCACTATATTTTTGTTTAATTACTTTATTATATGACAATGTTTGTTTATCATCAACTATCGGGCATATACAACAATCGTTTACAACAATCTATTTCTCTAACCACTTCAGTGTACTTTACACTACTATCTTTCTCTCCGCCATTGCTTCACATCAACGTAGAGAAACGACAGTACTGCTTGACAATTTTTCTTTTGATTTCGTAATTCAACAAACTCTTTGAAAACACCGTTCCCCAGAAGTACAAGTCTCGACTTTTTGGTCTGAACACGTTTCAAAAGTTTATTTCAATCATCCGCAGAGCACATCACCAACGCATGCACCAAGCGTTCACTTTTTTCAATTTTCAATTTTTTTCAGCTCTAGCGGACCACAATCAACCTTTGATTTCAAGTCAAGTCAGACCCTACTGTCGCTACAACAATTCTACTTATCGCATGGCTCTACCACCCCTTTCAAGCATATTAATTCTTTTCTTCAACATCTTTTCAACCAATAACCCTACAATTGTGACAAAGCACTGTAACCTTATACAGGATCACAGGTGAAACATTGCCTAGGAAGACGCACAAGTCTATATCCTCGCTTTGCACCTGGACCTAAGTATTTGATTGGCTGTGCAACACTTACAATTGCATATTCTTCAACCCCTAACCCTTTCCAACGCCCGCCAACAATCTTTTAGAACATCATTTTTTATCATCATTATTTTTTAGCAAACAAAGGTTTTATCTACAGTTCTCTTTTATAATGAATATCATAACTTTTAAATTAAACATAAGTTTTATTTTGATAATTTTCAGATATATTCAAATAAACATCTTGTTATAGCCCTTTTTCCCTCACAGTTTCAATTAATTAAAGAAATTTTAATTACTTACCTGTGTTAGAGAGGCTTTACCCGCTTAAACCCGGATAAACCCTTTCACTCACGGGGCCCATCTATGATAATTTAAACCAATAACCCTATATTATGTAATACGTATAACAAGCTTGTCATGTTGTATATAGAACTAATTATAAACTAACTAATTATACGCGTAATTGACATGTCTCCTTGCACCACCATATGTAATGTACTGAGGATGAATAAATAAAATATAATAGATTAAAAGCCAAGTTAAAAGCAAGATTGAGAGATCCCAAAGTAACTTCTAAAGATAGATTGTTAGCCGACAGGTAGGCGCCAGACTCGAATATCAGCGACACGTGCCGTGTCTCGAGTAGCATCGACACGTGCATGACCCAATTCTCTTAGTCAGAGCGGTCGTATAAAAAGGCCGCGTAGCAACAGCCAGTTCAGTCCAGTTCCCCATCTGCGCGTCGCCGGTTGTCTCCAAGTTCACCCTCATTCACCATGTAAAACAGTAAGGAATCTTCTATCTCCATCTTAGCTTTTGGCTCGCTTTTTATCTATTCAAGGAACTTTCTTTCAACTGTGTCTCTTCGTTTTTTGTGTGTGGACATTCCCAAGTTTTCCACTCTGCCTCGACCACGACTGCCTGTACCCTGTGAGAACTGTTAAAGATCCTACAAGGTGCAGAGAGGTACGGGAAAACTCTCCACCCCTGACTGTCCCTCGCGGTTACTACAGGTTTGACCCTCGGTTGCCACAACTTATAGCGAGAGTCGACGAGGTTCTACAACAGGCCAACCAGAACCTCAACGCATTATTACAGCTAGTCGACAGGATCCCTAATCACAGATAAGGATCCCAACACAATATCACAGAGAGTCGACAGGATCCCTAATCACAGATAAGGATCCCAACACAATATCACATATATTATATTTAATAAAGATTTTTTGCTGTTTTGAGATTAATTACTTGTAGAGGAATTATTGGTCATTTTCTTGCTTTTGGTATGCAGTTGTGGAAGAGATTGTAATAAAATTAGTTATCAAAAATAGCTTTAATTGCGCTAAAAGAATATTAAAAAAATATAATTTGATAAAAGTACTGCCTGGCTTAAGGCGAGTAGAATAAGGAAAACAAAAGATTATTTACATAATGTACAAAAGTTTTGAGCCGGCCATTGGGATAAAACAACAACGAGTTTTTATAGGGGAAGAGTGACCTCTGGCGGTCGATTTAGCAGAGTATTTGTATTTATGAAATATAATTTTAAATACAATAATATTTTTATATAACATATATATATAACATATACAGTTCTATTCAAAATACACTCTATATATTGCCACATTTTGTCAAAGAATCTGGAAATGTGTTTATAGAAAAGGATAAAATTCTAACTGGAAAGATATCTAATTTTTGTAACAAGTAATATATGAGTGCCTTTCATAGTTTTAAACATAATTTTATTCATTTGTCAATATTTGATGCTTTTTTCTCATTTGAAATAAAATTATTTTAATAAATTTGTGTTTGTAATGAGAGGTAAGTAACTAATTTGTGTTAACTTATTTATATTTATATGAGAACAAAATATAGTTTTAGGTTCTTTCAACTATTTATGACCCGTATATGATTCAAATATAACACATTTTATACTGCCCTTACTGCGCAATCATTAAAATAATGGGAGGAATCCCCTGGCTCATCAGGTGTGAACCCTCCAAACAGTTTCGTCAGTTTGATTTAACCCACATACGGCTCTATTATTATATTTACTGTTTACTAATAACTAATGGACTCAAGATCAACTCTTGAAGAAATTATTCGAAAAAACTATGGACATGAAATTAAAGCCATTATCTCTATGGCTAGGTTGGCAATGGCCTTTATCTGTTTGGTGTTCGATTGGGCGAGAAACCTGTCCATTTTCCCACTGTGCCTGGAGAAGATCTTCTGGATGACGCTAACAAAGGGGAACCATCTTACAGTGACCATCTCCACGATATGGTACTACCGGACTGATGTGCCCTGACCTGTAGTCACTAGACAACACAGCACTTTCTGTGGCTCTATACCAGCTGATGTCTACAAGGGTATCGACGCGGTTTCTCCAGGTACCATATCAAAGACCTTTGTAGTTCCATTATATTCCCGATGCGAACTCGTTTCAAGATGTTTTAGGTGAATCTGAATTGCTGATAGATGCGGATGAGTAAGTGGATGCCTTCGGCATAGGCCGGACGTTCTTGTACCCGAGTACTTGCTCTGGACGGCGCAGGACTGGATCTATAGCAAGGCTGAAGAAGGCGACGCAGCCATGTTTGATTCCTTTCATCAGGTGAAAGGAGTGCGTGTAGTATTTGTTTGCTCTGACTGGAGCGGATATCTCGGCATCCAGTACAAGAAACCTACCAATGAAGACCGGCTACAGCCGAAGTGACACCAGTAGAGAAATCTAGAAAGTGTCTAAAACAGACTCCAGGTGGGCGGAAATGACAGCTATGTTGTTTCTTGAGGCTGTCTCTACCTCGCTAGACACGCGGCGGGGTAAATGAAGCCGTAGTCTCTCGAGGAGAACGCAATAAGAACCCGATAGCCTATCTCAGGAAGGAAAATGGGTCTGTAACTTGGATGCAAGACAGATGAATTTCTGCCATGAAGAAGAAGACAAGACCTTTCAGTAATGTGTGAGACGTCTTGAGTATTCGTTATAATGCACCAACGAAGAACTCATTAAAGGCCATCGTCAATTCGAGCTGCAGGTGACGGATGGCTGCATTAATTTACTCTGCAGAAATCTCATGTCTGCATAGCTGGTCACTATCTTCCAGGATGATGGGGTCGTCGTCCTCCACGTAGGAAACCCGCAGCAATGTAATGGCCACATAACGGGCGGGATAAGTGCTCCCAGAAGATTGTGAGGAACTTGAGACGTGCTACCTAATCCTCCAAGGGACGCCATTTTAATAATTGATTCTAGTTAGGCCCGAGCGACGCACGCGGAGTGCTAGGCTAAGGCCCGGTAGTGGGGGCTTGCAGGAGCCAGCTAGCACGGCTGGCATAATTATCTTCAGCGATGCGAGGAGCATCAAGGCACTTAATGTGTAAGAATATATTTGCTTTGAGATGTGTGGTTGTCCAATTTTGACAGAGGTTTTCACTTGACAGGTCTAGAATATTCTTAGAGGCGTTGTGGAAGTGTGTCGCTACTCGGGCAATAAGGATCCTCGAGTGAAGCACGACAGCGACGACGAGAAAACGCGGAGGAGGTGGTTGTGCTAACCGAAGAATTACATCATGAAATTAGCTCTCCAGTAATAGGTAGAGTGACTATAGAGACTAGATGTTGTAGAAATGTTTGGTCAAGATGACTTGAGTGTGGCGACCTTAGTTGGTGGGTGCGTGGCTCTTAAAACGTACACAGCGTTCACGGGGTCAGAATAGTCGAAGAGTTCTGTGACGACTTCTACTGAGCCGGAGATGATGACACTCGTGGACTCCTCGAATATACAGACAGACAAACGAGGTTACAGGAATCTTCTTTGATGTGATTCAGCGGGAATAGCCTGCAGCTGTAGGAGCCGCTCATCTAGAGCATGGGAATGGTGACAGTTGGCGATTTCCATTTTGTGATCCCGGAAGTTAATGCTGACCACGGTAATCTTTCCTGGCCACAGCATGCATTGCCACAGGAGGGCGACGCTAGGAGTGGCGACACAAGCAAGCCCAGATCCTGTGATAGACGTGATGGCACGCTGATATCTCTGTAAGCAAATATGAGATCATGGCCGTTCTCCAGGACCGTGACGTTATTCTCCTGCACTAAGGTCAACGGCATGCTCCCGCAGGAGGCAGCAGGGATGATTGCAGAATATCATTGGCATTGATTATCAGAATTTATGGATCTTGAAAGCCTCTTGTAGAGGGTAAAAGAAGTCTTCTCCCTAACAAAGCTATGAGTTTTGTGATTAAGTTGTCGATTGCCTTCCTTTCCGAGTTTGAAATTTCCAGGAACGATTCGAGCTTTCCGTTCATTGTGAAATCTCTGAGGAAGATTCTTCTTTCCAGCTTCAGTAGGTGAAGCTCGTTGTTGGCCGCCATGGCTTGTGTTCCTTAATAAAAGCATCCTTTTGTTGACGAGCTTTGGATTTTGACTGATACTGTTTATTCTGTGTTTAAATCTGAGATGGATGGTCAATATTTACCTCGGCAATTTCATTTTATTTGTGTTGGTGTTTCCTAGATTTTCTCCGTAGTGATTGTTGCAGGTGCTACCTGAGCGGGGAGGACAGAAAACTGGGATAGACGATGCTGCCGTCAAGGCTCATGCCTTCGAAGCTGGCAAAAGAAGCGACGAAGACGCAGACCTATTGTGTGTGTGTTATAACTGATTATTTTCCTATACTGGGGAAGATACTCAGGGTTATGCTGCCGCCTCGGTGTTCTGTAGGCAGTTAGCCCGGCGGTAGCTGATGGATCTTTAGGCTACATTCAGTACCAGGAAATACTCCTGCTTGCCATAACGACAGTGTAGCCTCACTGCCCGTTAGGTCACAGGGTCGCAATCACGCCGCTGTCTTGAACGCAGAAGGATTGGATTTTTATTATTTTTAAGCTTTTTTACGGTACGGGAGGGCTTTGAGGAAGATGTCTTCGATTGACAGGGGGGGCTTCGCTGATCAGGCGTTCCGCGAAGTGAGCGTTCATCTCGACCAGCCTTAGAATGGCTTCTTTACCCTCAATGAGCTTGGAAGCACTGCAGCTGGGAGAAATCCGGACAAAAGTCCACAGAGAAGTTGTTATCGAGCGAGCTCGATTGTTGTATATCTCTGGTCTCAGAATCCCTTGGTTTCTTGAAGTAAAGGCAACCTGGTTGAAGAAGTCTGTTTTCCAGTGTTTCTCTAGGCTTTGTCAGAAGACCGTTCGTTGTGTCAGTCACTCTAGGTAGACGGGAACCACTCTTCTATTCCTCCTGCTTCTAGGTTGAATAAATTCGTCCTCTTAACTCACCTCTATAGATCAGGAGCCCAGTTTTGACCCCTTACTTGTGAGTCAGATGTCACATCGGCCGCACAGGTTTGTCTTCAGGCTGACTGCGAGTAAAGGTCCAACTCTTTGTTCTCTCGGCTGAAGAGAAGTTGGAAAGTTCTTCCACGATCTGTCGGCATTGATTTCCTAGGTAACAGATGCAACATCGTGTTCTGAATTATCTTGGTTTCCTCAAATCCTTGAGACAAAATTTATATACTTCCATTTCAACCACTCCTTTTACCGAAAAGTTCTGAGCTTGAGTGCTGCCGTGGATAGTCTTAACAAGAGAGAGACATATTTCTTTGTTGCTCGCAGAAATGGCAAAGATGAGACCTAAATTTGAAGACTATTTCTTTGTTGCTCGCAGAAATGGCAAAGATGAGACCTAAATTTCAAAGACTCTTCATGATACCGGGGTAGTGGCAGCAATTGGCACAGAAGAATGGTCACGCGGTAGGTTTTCAAACTTTAAAATATCATATAGAAGGATATCAGGAATGTGAACACACTCCTATCCACTTCTTGGTGATCATGTGAACGTAATCTCTCAATAGAAAATGGGTATTTCATAGATTAATAAAAATGAATTTACTTTTATATGGCAAAATTATTTCACTTTTTCTATCTAAATTGTTATAATTTATCAAAAAAGAAGTTTTTTTCTTCAAATAACCTGAAAGTCTTCACACATTAAGAAAGATGCATTCAATTTTATTTGACAAAACGATTTGCGAATTCTGCAGTAATAGAAAGTTGCTGATAAAAAAAAACTTTCAGATTATTTGAAAAAAACTTATTTATTTAGGTAAATTATAACAATTTAGAGAGAGGGTGAAAAACTGCACTCCATTGGTTAGAATCTCAAATTTACAATCGTTGATTGGCGCCTTAGATTTCAAAAGTCGGCGTCCAATTAGAATTCGTATTCTTCTCTCGAACACATTCACCTAAAAATAAATATTTTAGAAAAAACTAGTTTATTCTATAACGTCGTTTAATATCAAGGCCCCAAACTTAGAGTGATAAATATGGGGCGTGTTTTGGCAAAGAGACGCAAAATATCAAAATTTTAATTAAAAAGGCATATATTGGATCAGAATATCATTTATTTTACCAATATTTATGGATTGCTCTATTTTCAAAAAATAAAAAATATATCAAAATTATAAATATAATGTTTAGACAACACTACTCAAGCAAAACAAACAATTTCGTGTTAATGATCATTAAGAAAAATGATAGAAAAATAAAAATCAATAAATTGGTTAAATTGTCAATTGTCTATTTTCTGTGACAATGACAATGAAAATAAACTTTATTGACTATTTAGTCAACAATTACACTCAGTCAAGAGTCAGTAATGGAATATTTACATCTGGATTCCGTCAGGAGCCGAGAGCCAGCCTGAGCTCGGATATTCCTCTTTGAATCGTTGGATGGTAGTCGCGAGCACGCTCGGCGGCTGTGCCGAGAAACTCGGCAAGAATGACCCTATGTCCAGGTCTAGACGAGAGAAACTCAAAGAGATCCTCCCTGTTTTTGGGCCATATGACCGCAGATGGGGAGTCGGGATTGTATAACCCTTCCTTGATTAGGGGCTTTAAAGCCTGTTGCCAGTTCAGTTCTTCGAGTAAGTCGTTTGTCTCAGCTACTCGGGCCAGCTGGCATGGCAGTGGGATCCAGTGCATCTGCCGGATTTGGGAAGTTGATTCAAGATATCGTGTACATTACATGCAACAGAAGACTACGTGTATCTCTTTATTTAGATCTTAAAAAAAAAAAAACACTATAATATTTATTTATTTTTTTTTATATAAAAATAGACACTTCGGCCAGTTGGAGTTTTTTATTTTCTCAACGTTTCAACAAAAATCTTTTGTCTTCGTCAGGAGAAGTAAATAAAAATAAACATTTGGCAAGGCGTTAAAAATTGTTCTGAGGTTTGCAAGGGCGTTCTCACGTGATTCTTCGAATTTAGTACAATATCTAAAGCGCGAGTCAAAAACAAATATTAAACTCGTCAAAGACTATGATCTTGGAAATAAAAATATATAATAATAAAATTATAACAAATTAAGTAAAAATAAATAAATAAAGTAATATAATAATAATCACAAAGATTATTTTATAGATTTATAACTATTATGTTCAATTTTTTATCTAGCTTACTAACTACTTTTTAAATTTAAAAATGAAGCATATTGTTGCGGAATATCTTCAAAAGTATTTATAGTTCTTTTCCCAAATTCTCGTGATACCCATCCCTCTAAAAATAATCTTTCCTTTTTAAATTTTATATTCCTATGAAATATCTCAATATCATTCCAATCTGGCCTATGTCCTGAAAATCCGAATATCCAGTTGGCTTCATAAATAAATGGATTAGAAGATATGAAATAGATAGGCCAAATTTGAATAGAACTACAGAAGGTTACAATAATATAATAATTCCTTATATTAGAGAAGTGGATAACGAAATATCTAGAATTTTGAAAAAATGTAAATATAATATTTGGTATAGTACTGGGACAAAAAGGGAATTTTTAACTAGAAATAACATAATGAAGGATAACATAGGCACATCAAAACCAAATAACGTAATTTATGGGATTAAATGCACAGAATGTGACAAAATTTATGTAGGAGAAACCGGCCGAAATTTAGAGACCAGAATTAAGGAACACCAACAGGGTTTATTGGGGAGAAGGGCGTTAAGCAAAATTGGGGAACATGCATTATTTTCAGGACATAGGCCAGATTGGAATGATATTGAGATATTTCATAGGAATATAAAATTTAAAAAGGAAAGATTATTTTTAGAGGGATGGGTATCACGAGAATTTGGGAAAAGAACTATAAATACTTTTGAAGATATTCCGCAACAATATGCTTCATTTTTAAATTTAAAAAGTAGTTAATAAGCTAGATAAAAAATTGAACATAATAGTTATAAATCTATATAATAATCTTTGTGATTATTATTATATTACTTTATTTATTTATTTTTACTTAATTTGTTATAATTTTATTATTATATATTTTTATTTCCAAGATCATAGTCTTTGACGAGTTTAATATTTGTTTTTGACTCGCGCTTTAGATATTGTACTAAATTCGAAGAATCACGTGAGAACGCCCTTGCAAACCTCAGAACAATTTTTAACGCCTTGCCAAATGTTTATTTTTATTTACTTCTCCTGACGAAGACAAAAGATTTTTGTTGAAACGTTGAGAAAATAAAAAACTCCAACTGGCCGAAGTGTCTATTTTTATATAAATATGAATGCCGGCCAGGCAACCGTTATCTTTTCGATACTATAATATTTTATCATTTTTTTGAAGACCCAAATAAAGAGATACACGTAGTCTTCGTGAGCATGTAATGTACACGATATCTTGAGTCAATTTCCCAAATCCGGCAGATGCACAGAAACGCACAGGAAATAGACAATTTAACCAATTTATTGATTTTTCTAGTCAATTGTTTACAGAGGAAGAAAATCAAATAAAAAAATAATATATAAAAAGAGAATAAAGGGTAGAAAAATGTAGGGAAATATATATAGTTGTATATGTATAAAATTTCTTCAGCAAGAGTGGTTTCCCCATCTTGAGAGAGTTCTCCTCCAAACAAGGAGTTTTTTAAACACTTTCGACTCGTAGTAACGCGAATTTGCTCCTTGTCGACGTTTAACAGGTACATTAGGTCAGCTGACATACCCCCAACCCACTGATAGATAGGCAAGAAGGTATGGGAAAAGATCCTGGTGGACACCAATTCGGTATTTAATATTATTATTTTTTAAATTAAAAAGGCATATATTAGATCAAAATATCATTTATTTTACCAATATTTCAGTTGGCTGAACGCCAACCTTTATCAAGGTGTTATAACATTTTAAATATGTGTCAATAACTTTGACACGCAGAGGTGCTGACACATTTTTATTTGTTATAATACCTTGATAAAGGTTGGCGTTCAGCCAACTGAAATATTGGTAAAATAAATAATATTTTGATCCAATATATACCTTTTTAATTAAAGATTTATTTATGGATGACTTTATTTTCAAAAAAAAAAAAATATATTATATTTAATTATGAAAATCGAGGAAGCGAATTCGCGTCTTTCGGGCTTGATTCAAAATCGGAAAGGACGCGAATTCGCATCCCTCGGGTTGAAAGTGTTAAAGAAGGCACCGGTGAGATTCGAACTCACGATCTCCTGTTTACTAGACAGGCGTTTTAACCAATTAAGACACGGTACCATTCCCACACGGGAAGTCGTCCCACACGAAGGTGGAAAAATATATAATAAATGGTAAATAAAGGGTAGATAAAATGTAGGGAAATATATATACAGTATGAACGGAAAAATACGTCCAGGGTAGCCTAGTGGACATGGCATCTGCCCGGTAAGCGGAACATTGTGGGTTCGATTCCCATCCCTGGACACTTTTATTTTTCCGTGTTCATCATTACTCTTCATAATTCACCCTTTCATACCTCATCCAAAAAGGTTAGAAATAGTCAATATTTCACCTTGAAATAAATTTTGATTTTTCATTGAAAAGAAACTCATGCGATGTAACTTCAAGTGTTGTTTTACAATCACAAGCCGCAGTGTATTATCACAAAGCAATAACGCGCCATCTATACATATAAGTGTATTATATTATTAATATATATAGTCACGACCGTCTTTCCTCATTCCTCATCGGCCGCCTCTGTCACGGATGCGCGCGCACAGGGAGGTCACATGCTCGCCGGCAGCCAACGGGCGCGCGCCGCCGGCATTACGTCATAGATTATAAACACAAGGTAATAAGGCCAAATAAAAAAATAGTGTGTGATAAGGCACAATTTGGATTATCTACTTATATAATTGCCTTATTCTGTCTGTGTGAAGTTCACGGATAGATTTTGGTCAGAATGGATAAAATAAAAAAAGTGTCAAGGGATGGGAATCGAACCCACGACCTTCCGCTTACCGGGCAGATGCCATGACCACTAGGCTACCCTGGACATATTTTTCCGTTCACATTTTTATTTTTATATTTTCAAGACACACACAGTTTGGGGCGGGACGTTTCACAAAAGAGACATCCACGGCGCCAATTTATAATTGTAACGAATAGTATTTTAATTAAAACATTTTAAAAATATATACGCACTCGGGTAAAACCCGGGCGTTGCCCGGGCCATTCGTCTAGTATTGTATAATATATATATAGTTGTGTATGTGTACAAATTTCTACACGAATATTTCTACAATAAATATAACCTCACATTGTTTTTCTATCCAATTATTTACATAGAAAACAGATATGAAAATTAAATGTAAATACCATTAAAGTTGTGGATTGTTTTTTCTCCCCGTAGGATTAATTATATTTACAAACCCATTACGCTCTACGTTTTTATAATGGCATTTAAGTGTGAAAAATGGATTCAATTGGATGAAAAAGTGTTTGTTCGAGTTCTCACTTCCTCCTCCGGGGATCCATAAATCTAACATCCCTAATTAGAGGAATATGAACATGGTTTTCCTTTTTGGGATATTCTGGTTAATTTATCGTTAACGCCTCCATTTTAAAGATTTATGGCGTATTTATCCTTAATTTATTTTAGGTAACTTTTATAGCAACCGTGTAAATTTAATAAGTGTGCACATTAAGCGATTATCAACTATGTTTACAAACAGTTTAAATTTGTAACCAAAATAAAGGTTCCCTTGTGGATATAAATTCATTTTATACTCTCTCTCTCCACTGTTTATAGATTTTGTTTCTGATGAGATTGGAAAATAATGATTTGAAAATAGCTAATTTTTATTATGGTCAAAAGATGTAGATGTTTCAGTGTCAATATTCCTGATTAAAGTTAACGATATAGGTTTGAATAGAGGGGACTTGTTATTTATAGAGAATACGTTTTTTTGTCGATGTTAACATAGAAAAGTATCCTTTTGATTTTTTTATTAAAACCATATACAGATATATACAGTTAAACCTGTCTATAGCGCTCCCTCTAAATAGCGCCTTCCTCTCTATAGCGCCCGATTTTAAACATTAAATTGTAAACATTCTATATACAGTTACGAGCGTCATTCTTCATCAGTCATCTTTGTCACCGTTTGCTTTTTTTTGGAAACGGCGCCCTCCTATTGGTCGGCTACGATCACGCCACCTTTGCCCCCCCCCCCCCCCATCATGCCCCCCCACTCGCTTTTTCGTTTTTGTAACCATTGTGTTGGAGCGGGTCGCTCCTTAAATAAATGCATATATTAGTTAATAACCAAATGTAATCCTCTCTTTCTTTTTCCCAGTAAGAGACGCCTACGGAAGCCAACAGTACATAGACAGATAAGGCACATAGGCTATAGTTATTAACTAACATATGCATTTATATAAGGCGCCAATTTATAATTGTAACAAATAGTATTTGAATCAAGACATCCAATCGGGTAAAACACGGGCGTTGCCCGGGTCATTCGGCTAGTTTTATATTAAAAGTGACCTGTTTATAGCACTTCCTCTTATAGCATACTATTTTGGTGAGTTCCAAGAGGGGGCGCTATAGACAGGTTTAACTATATATATATTAAAATAGTGCAAAATAATATATAAATTGGATAATTTATAAATATTGTGGTTCAAACTGGCTTATCCATTTATGACATGACTCATTTTGATACAATTTAATAGAAACCATAACATGGAAGACTTCGGTTAAGACAATTCAATTTAAACAACAACGCGGCAGCTATCTGTGGTAGCAATTCGATAGATATTATTCAATGATCTGCTTCAAATAACATATAACACTGATATATATTTTTAGATGGATATACATTTTGATTACGTAAAATTATACATATGGTTATTGTCACATCAGATTCAACGGTGAACCAAGATATTCTTTCAGAGGGGCTGCTCCCCCTACTTGAATCTGATCAATTTTATCGAGGTCTCGTCCTTCAACAAGACCTAGAACACACCTTGCCATTCATCCAAATCAACCAAAGAGTGGCTAGATGAATAATGTATAGCAGTTTTGGATTGGTCTGGGAATTCTCTTTTGACACTAAAATATGACAGAAAAGGTGTTGCCCAAACTAAATTCATGGTTAAGAAAGATCAACGTGTACGGTGCCATTGCTCCGTTAGTCAGCTACATTTAAGAGTTCTCTGTTCACGGTTACCGTAGCAGCTCGGGGCTCACGACACCGTACTACAGGGCAGTCCCTTACTTGTACTGCTTCTCCCGCCCGCCACGTAGAGGAGGACTTCTGGGCGGGCATCTAAGTGTTTTCAGAATTATAATATATCCACCTAGCGCCACCACATGCGTCATTTGGAGACTTCTTCTCAAATCTTCTTAGACAAAACTCTTTAAGAGAACATGCGATATAGCACCGTATCTACAGAGGCTTTGTGGTTATCGGTCTTTTAAATTACAATTTACTTAACTCCGCCTTTGCTGGTCCCAAACCCGGATGAAAAAGGAGGAGGGGAGCAGTAACAAGCTCTCTAAAAAAACCTGGGTTCAGCTGGCCCGGCTGATAGTACCCTGTAAGGGCTCCTAATCCAGGGATACAGGATGAGCAGCATTTGTACTCCAAATTAGGAGCAGCTGCACATGGTGTCTGTTCCTCATGTCAGAGGCGGCCATTTCATATTGGAGCTAAGTCGGCCTGCCACTGAGTAGTGCTCCAGTCTTAATGACAAAGGCAGACGCATTCTACTTCACCCAGTCATGATGGTTGTCAAACAGACACCATCAAGGAGCACAACTTGATATCCTAATATGATTGGGTGGAGATAAGAAAGAAGAAGACAATTGACTTACTTGTGTACAGAAAAGTTGAAGTTTTATGAACATAAATCCATGTTAGAGTGTTGTTGTATATCGGATGACATTAAAGTTGTGTATGTACCGTCTGATATCGCTGTCAGGTTATAATATACATCGTCTGGACACGCACGTAGCAGTGTCTGCTGATACGTAGGCTGTGAGGTGTAAACACCCCCGGCCATTAACTAACGCCGTTGTCGTCATAAAATAGATTTTATAGAGGCAAGCACTTAGAGGTAGCAAGTCATTACTTGTGCTGGAAATAGCATCATTATCTCTATGTAATACGTACATTATACTACATATTGTTGCACCAGGTTAGGCAGACTCTTTAGTCTTCATTCTCTCCTCAGACACCTGTCTTACAACTTTCCAGAGCGTGTTTCAACCATCCTACAGGGTTAGACTAGTCATTAATAAGGCAACTACAACAACAACAACAACAAAGCCTTTATTCAGGGCCTCTCGCCCTATACAGGATTCGCCAGTTCACAAGGGAGGGGGAGAACACTGTATGGCCTTTTTCCGGGATAAAATCCTGTGGAATCCAAATAGCGCCACCGCTATATACCTATTCTTTGATATTTCATTAATTAGTGCCGGAAATGAAGGACAAAGTTGCCCCGTTTTATCAATTAGTTTTCGTCTTTCCTCAGACAGAGCATCACAATCAATTAAGTAGTGCAACATCTCCATTGTTATTCCTGATCCACAGAAAGTGCATTTCAGATCTTCACCCCTCATTAAAATCAGATGGTGTTCTCTGAAAAAAGTTGAAAGGGTTCTAAATTGCGCGATTAATCTGATGACAGGAAAAGGGAGTTCACTTAGGAAATATTCTTCGGTGGTAAACGTTGTATATATGTCTCTATAGTGGGAATATAACTTTGATTGGGTTATTCTTGTTAAGTCATTTTGTATTGTTTGCTCTATCGCAGTTTTTAATATTCCTGGGATCTCATTCCTTAGTGAATCAGGATCATTACAATAAGTAAGCCACGAGGATCCGTTATTATCGTGTAAATTGCTTAATTGTTTTATAAACCCGATGGGCGCACCTGTAGCACAGGATATTTGTCTCATTCTATTTAAACATATTCGAGGCAATCTATTTGTATCCATACTCAGCACCCTCAGCCAGTATTTCAAGGTCAATTTCAGAGTTGTTATTATTAATGAGACGCGGCCTGTTTCTGGTCTTATTATGTATCCTGGTGTATATCTAGGCAAATTCAAGAACCTACGAATAAATGTATCTTGTATATGATCCAATAAATATTTATGCTCTGTTGCCCAAATTGGAGCAGCATACATCAAAACAGCCATCACAATAGAATCAAACAGTTTCATTGTATAGTTTAATGAATTAATTTTTGATTTTGCTAATATTGGGGTTGTAGCATTTATTGCCGCAAGTGCTTTTCCTTTGAAAAAGTTTGCGGCTTGAGTGGTTTTAGCTGTACTGACCAGAGGGTATCCCGAGTAATTATATCTTCTTGTTACCATCAGAGGTTTACCACTCCAGTACCATCTAACTTCTCTTGAGGGTTTACCACCATTGCGAAATACCATAACCTTCGATTTGGATTCGTTCAGTGTCATATAGTTCTCACCAAGATATTCTTTCAATATATTAATCTTTTTTTAGAGGTTTATCCTCGACTCCCCTATAATAGCAATATCATCTGCATACATCAGCAGGTGAACGTCACCAAATTCCGGCAGGTATACACTCGTCAGATCTGAGTTGTCATACATTTTAATCAGGTCCGTCATGAATAATATAAAAAGTAATGGCGATAGTGGCTCTCCTTGTTAATAAGGCAACTATATTTTTAGTCTTTATTCTCGCTTCAGGCCTGTCTTGCATTGTTCAACCATCCTACAAGCTTAGATAATCCAAATAATAAGACAACTATAATTTTAGGTAACACCTAGAATATCTCTTCATTTATCACATCAAAGTTTAAAGAAGGCTGTGTATTCAGTGTTTCAAAATACAAATGATTTTATAGTACATAATATTTCCTAATGATAATTTGTTTAAAAAAAAAAATAAATATAAAATTTGAAATATATGAGAAATAACATTATAAATAATTTTAAAAATAGGCGCATTAACACTGCACGCATGCAACACTATATATATTGTCGTTATAGCGAAGGATACATAACACACGTGTGACATCTAGTTAAAAATAGATTGACATTATTTGTGTGTTTGTTTCAAGATTTAATCTTTACCCTTTTAGATATTACATATTGAAAACACAAACGAAATAATATAATTTGAACATATCATTAAATATTAGAATGGTATAATCCGTCTAATTCCGACAACCTTGTCTCGGGATCGAATCCGCGCATTTACTCTCTTTTTATTAAATTGTTCTAATGGCCCAGGATTCTTTAAAAAGTCGAACTCCACCAGTGAGTGCAAGTAATCAAACTGGACTGTGGCTCATTTGTAAAGGCTAAATTTGATTTAACTACATGTGTAAACATGTAGTGCACTTACAGTAAAAGCAGTTGTCAACTAACCTCCATGATTATCATGGTCTACACCAAGTGTTCTAGAGGTAATAACAAATTATAGGAAACATAAGCAAACCAATACATTATATACACAGGTGAACCCAGAATGCTCCATACATAAAGAAAGATAGATACAAAGTTAACCCAATGTTTACATATATAGTGCACATACACACAGTAAAATAAGTCGTCAACTAACCTCCATGATTATCATGGCCTTGTACCAAGTGTTCTAGGGGTAATAACAAATTATAGGAAACATAAGCAAATCTATACATTATGTACACATGTGAACCCAGAATGCTCCATACATAAAGAAAGATAGATACAAAGTTAACCCAATGTTTACATATATAGTGCACATACACACAGTAAAAGAAGTAGTCTGTACTAGAGAAATGATTATAAAAATTAAAAGAAACCAAAAGAAACCTAAACATTATGTATACATGTGAACCTAGATTGCTCCACACATACTGAGAGATAAATACAAAGTTAACCCAATGTTTACATATATAGTGCACTTACAATAGAAGCAGTCATCTATTCTGAAGGATGCCTCCATGATTATCATGGCCACGTTTATACTAGAGAAATAATGATAAAATTAAAAGAAACCTAAACAAACCTATTTATTATGTATTGTACACAGGTGAACCCAGAATGCTCCACACATACTGAGAGATAAATACAAAGTTAACCCAATGTTTACATATATAGTGCACATACAGTAAAAGAAGTCGTCAATTGACCTCCATGATTATCATGGCCTGTACCACGTGTATACTAGAGGAATAATTATAAAAATTAAAAGAAACCTAAACAAACCTAAACATTATGTATACATGTGAACCTAGAATGCTCCATACATAGCGAGATATAAATACAAAGTTAACTCAATGTTTACAAATAGTGCACTCACAGTAAAAGCAGTCGTCATCTATTCTGAAGGATGCCTCCATGATTATCATGGCCTGTACCAAGTGTACTAGAGCTGATAATAAATTAAAAGAAACATAAACAAACCTATACATTATGTTATTTTGCTTATCCTTAGTACACATGGTACAGGCCATGATAATCATGGTGGATAGAAGTAGGCGACTGCCTTCACTGTAAGTGCACCACATGTCTAGACATGTGAAAAGCAGTTCGAGTTTGCACTTACAAATATATACATACATAAATACATAAATATATATACAGTTAAACCTGTCTATAGCGCCCCATCTTGGCACTCACCAAAATAGGGTGCTATAGAGAGGTCACTTTTAATGTAAATCGCATCGTACTACGTATTTAAAATCGGGCGCTATAGAGAGAAAGAGGCGCTATTTAGAGGGGGCGCTATAGACAGGTTAACTGTATATATTTTATGTACACATGTGAACGTATATTACTCCACACATACCGAGAGATATAAAGAATTTCAAAGTTAACCCGGAAGGTATTTTAACACATTCCTTACACTAACAAAACGCTCTAAAAAGTTCCATCCAATCTAAATACAA
>CP092867.1:96977952-97088612 GCA_030710605.1 Cordylochernes scorpioides
GAAAATATTCATCTCAAGCCGCAAAGCCTATAACCAATTTTAACTAAATTTAATATCAAGATTTTATAAAATGTATCATATGTTTTATTTTGACTTAGAGCGCTATGTCCCCCTAGGAACACTTGAATTTTAAAAGTAAACAAAACATTGAAAGAAAGGAAAGAAAGATATTCTATATACAGTTACGAGCGTCATTCTTCGTGGCCTCTGTCACGGTTTGCTTTTTTTTTTTTTGGAATGGCGCCCTCCTATTGGTCGGCTACGATCACGCCACCTTTGCCCCCCCCCCCCCCCCCATCATGCCCCCCCACTCGCATTTTCGTTTTTGTAACTATTGTGTTGGAGCGGGTCTCTCCTTAAATAAATGTATATATTAGTTAATAACCAAATGGAATCCTCTCTTTCTTTTTCCCAGTAAGAGACGCCTACAGAAGCCAACAGTACATAGACAGATAAAGCAAATAGGCTATAGTTATTAACTAACATATGCATTTAATTAAGGCGCCAAATTATAATTGTAACAAATAGTATTTGAATCAAAACATTCAAGCGGGTAAAACACGGGCGTTGTCCGGGTCATTCGGCTAGTTTGATATATGTACAAGAATTAGTATGTAAGTTAGTTAGATAAGAGAAAAAATATCAACATAATTTAAATATATAATTTTTTAAAATTTTATTCCCTATTTTATTTTTACTTTACAGTTTTTATATATACAAGTATACTTGTTTTGAAAATAGAGCAATCCATAAATAAATATTTAAATAAAAGGTATATATTGGATCAAAATATCATTTATTTTACCAATATTTCAGTTGGCTGAACGCCAACCTTTATCAAGGTATTATAACATTTAAATGTGTGTCAACAACAAACTCAGCGTCACATTTTGTGGCGTGAACGCCAACTGAAATATTAGTAAAATAAATGATATTTTGATCCAATATATGCCTTTTTATTTAAAATATACCTGTAGAATGTTAAGAAATCGAAGAATTTTAATGAAAAATTTGAAAATGATTTCAAAATTTGAATTGTTGATATAGTGTCGTTTTAGCAAGCTAAAACTGAATAATTAAATTATCATTATTAAGGAACTAGACTACCATGCGACTTGATTTACATCAATGTAAATAATTAAAAAATTACTTTAGAACATAACTCATTGTAAATAGCTCAACTTGATCAACTTTCTCTCACCACGATATTAATTATTACAAATAACTTCATCAACTTCCATCATTGCTTAACCTATTGTAAATAACCACCTTGCGATTTCTTCTATCTGCTTATGTTGTTGCTTATTTGTTTAATGTATATGTTCATTTAATGCTATTTTTCTTAATTGTTTATTTTCTTTTTGATAATTCTGTTACCTATGAATTATTGTAAATAGTTAACGCGCAATTATCCAGATCGAATATAGCGTGTCTTATTTGCGACTGGTAAATAAAATAAATTATTTTTAATCATTAGTATAAATCATCATGAAGATAAAGGTTGCCTGGATGACATTTATAGTTCGTTAATAAAAAAAAAAAACTTCGGTCAAAAAAGGTTTTCATTTTTGACGTTTAGACAAAATTCTTTTGTCTTCGTCAGGAAAAAGAAAAATTATAAATCAACATTTAAAAGTTGTAAAGTAGAAAGAAAAATAGAGTAGAATTAAAAGGATTCACCACTAATGAGCCAAGCCCTCCCAATATATTTTTTCATCGCAGTAAGGACAGTAGAAGTTTGTATTATGTATAAATGAAACATTCGTGCCTAATTGCCCTTGTCTATTTTTTTTTGCGGAAGAGCATTGCTCGATGCAAATATTTGAATGTAAATCTACTGTTCCATAAGCTTATGTCCATAGTTTTCTTGAAAACCATTCCTGAGATCCCACCCTTCAGTGCTGCGTATATAAGCAGAATCGTCCAATACAGTATTAGAGCTCCGAGAAGCGGTCTGGTGGATTAAATTGGCGAAACCGCTCGGAGGGTTCACCACTAATGAGCCAAGCCCTCCCAATATATTTTTTCATCGCAGTAAGGGCAGTAGAAGTTTGTATTATGTATAAAAGAAACATTCGTGCTTTTAAATCCTTTCAGTTTATATGTATAGATGGCGCGTTATTGCTTTGTGTTAAAAATTATTTTATTTATACTTCATATATTAAATTTTCTTAGTCTCTTTCTACAACTTTTAAATGTTGATTTAGATAAATCAAGAACACACTTAATTTACACTAATGTTTACAAAAATATGTGATAATTATACAGCTGTATGTATAAATTTCAGAAGGCAGAGCGACATCAGGTTCTATTTGTTTTTACTACTTTGTTAATACTATATAAAATTTTGTATATATAATATTATTAAGATTAATTTAAACATATAGGTTGGTTTTTAATATTTAATGCATAATTAGATAGGTTGTGTGATGTGGAAAACAAAAAGTCGGTGGACGAGTGGGTAACACCCTCGATTCCCGACAGTCATGAACGGGGATTGAATCCCGCGTTAACATTTTATTTAATATGTGAACTTCACATATTATTCACTGTTTCAATTATCATAAACTAGGTTGCTCTTGTTGAGCGGTACCTAATAAAGTGATTTTGAACCGATAGTGAAAAACAATTTCCACTGGAGCTTTGGCAGTGAGCAGAACCTAATAAAGTTATCTTGAACTGGAAAAAGTAGAGGTAAAGCCACTGCGGACCAACAGCCTGAAACGCATTCGTGGTTGACCTTTATTTATTTATCAAGAAATTGGGTTGGACAAATATAATGGAATAAGCTAAATCAAAACGTTTAGTTAATTTTTGTTTCACTGGATGGCGCTTTTTAATATAAAATGCTATTGTGAGCGATTGGATATGCATTTTTTGTTTTTAATATCAACACCTGACTTTTTTTTCTATTTTTCTTATTTTTCACATGCTCAGTGTTATTATGCAAATTTGGTCTTAAATACCCATTTATTGGTTTCTCAGGAATCCGATACAAGAAGACCAATCAAGAATAAGAAATTCAAAACTTTATCCACATAATAAAAATTTCCCTACGTCAATAGAAACAGAATGCTAACTAACCGATGATTTTCCGTTACCAGTCAAACGATGCATAGCTCAATCGAGAATACTATTTACAGTCTTAAAAAAACCACGTTCTGACGTTTGAGGCCAAAAACCTAATATGCACACTGTGTGACAAGGAAATTACTGAAGAACTACCCCATTACCTGCTTAATTGCACAGCCCTTGATGAAGAAAAGAAGGCCCTATATCAGCAAATTAAATGTACCAACATTTCACCCTACGTATTGCTTTCCAAAATATCAGCAAACAAATCTAAGGCAATAGCTTACTAAAAATTTTTTAGATCATCATTATGTAAGGACCAGTCAACAATTAAATGACTTTGAGACGAAGAGTAAAGCCAGTTCAATTTCTATGTAAATAACACAAGATGATTGTTACCTTACCCAATTGGGAGAATCTGTATGGGGCATGTCTCTAATAAAGGCTTTGTGTGTGTGTGTTTCTCAGGAAGCCTCTTAAAAATTATTGTTCGTTGAGGTACAGTTTGCACCACGCTGATGAGGACCAACAGCCCGAAAATCGTTCATGGTTGTCTTTTATTGATTTATTAAGAAAATGGGTTGTTCAAATATCATGGGACAAGCCTAAAGTAACGTTTAGTTGAATTTTGTGCTGTCATCTAAAATGATCATGTAAGAGGTCAGGATATGTCTTTTTTTTTGTTTTATTATTTTTTCACATATTGTTGCATCATGGCTAATGAACCCATTTTATTTTAATTTGTAATATTATCTTTCATATATTTTAAATTCAAAATTATATTTTATATATTTTTATTTTATTAAACAGAATATATGTATTAAATACAGAATATATATATTATAGAATCATCATTTGTATTTAGGTACACGTGTGACTTGACGCTCTCTTTGATGTGAGAAATAAATAAATAATTCTGGAGGCTACTTAAAGTAAAGTTATCTCATTATTCCCTTATATAAATTTGTAGGATGGTTGAAACACGCTCTGGTAAGATACAAGACCCGGCACAGGAGAGAATCAAGGTTGAAGAGTTTGCCAAGCCGCAACCTGGTGCAACAATATACGCACCAAAAGAGGCATCTCCTTCTATATATGTAGATCAGAACGAAACACTGTGCATCATTCTACTAAGAAACAGCGGCGAAGTACGCGATCTACGTATTCTTCGTAGATCGCGAAATACGTGGTGTCGCTGGAGACCCACTGGCGATTCTCCACCAAACTCTGCAGCGGTGGTAGAGGCGCCATATTCATTGTACATAGTGTATATAAGGTATATTATATTTTTTAAAATAGTGCAGACTGTGCACTTTGTATGTATTGACAAGATGTTAATAAAATTATTTTAATTATCAATTGTCTACTAAGAAACATTACTATTAATAATAAAAGAATGAGCCAAGTTTATTAAAATTCAGACAAAAAAAAAAAACAACCTGTAGTTCTTAAAGGTACTTGGGTCAATAAATCTTTTTATTATCTCCACGTTGCGACAAAAATATTTTTTATCCTCGTCAGGAACAAATAAAAACTTAAAGCATTTGGCAAGGCGTTGGGAATTATGAGAGTATGACGAATTTACAAATATAGATAAAGAATTCTTCCTGAATTGAAATTAGACGAAAAACATGGTGAAGGAAGACGAGTTTCTTTTATTGATGCATAGGTGCAAGCTTTCGGGTAAAAACCCTTCAACAGGCGAGCAATGAAGCGCGACTTATAAGAACTATGGTAAAAATGGTATCCCTACCATTACAATGGTATCCCTACCATTTGTACCATAGTTCTTATAAGTCGCGCTTCATTGCTCGCCTGTTGAAGGGTTTTTACCCGAAAGCTTGCACCTATGCATCAATAAAAGAAACTCGTCTTCCTTCACCATGTTTTTCGTCTAATGATATTATGAGTTTAGTTTTTTGTGGAAACGTCGAGATAATAAAAAATATTTACTGGCCGAAGTATCTTCAATTTTAAGAGCTATGAATTCCGGCCAGGCTGCCTTTATCTGTATACCTAGGTTATAGTATTTGAAATAGGGTCGGTGGAAGAATGGTCTAAACCGTTGGTTTTCGACCGCTACGACCCGGGTTCGATTCTCGCATTGGGAACTTTTTTTTATTATTAAAAAAAATGCTCCAATGGCCTCCGATTCTTGAAAAAGTCAAGCCACACCAGCGAGTGCAAGTAACCAAACGGGGCTCTGGCACATTTGTAAGTGCAAAGTCGAACTGCTTTTCACATGTGTAGACATGTGGTGCACTTACAGTAAAAGCAGTCGCCTACTTCTACCTACCATGAATATCATGGCCTGTACCACGTGTACTAGGGATAAGCAAAAAAACACTATTAATAATGAAGAAGGAGTAACAATACCAGTTTAGGGATATTCAGACAAAAAGCCAATCTGTATACCTAGGTTATAGTATAATATAATATAGCTTGTGATTGTAAAACGACATTTGATGTTACACCGCATGTGTTTCTTTTCAACGAAAAATCAAAATTTATTTCAAGGAGAAATAACGATTATTTCTAACCTTTTGGATGATGTATGAAAGGGTTAATTGTGAAGAGTAATGATAAACGGAAAAATAAAAGTGCCCAGGGATGGGAATCGAACCCACATTGTTCCGCTTACCGGGCAGATGCCATGTCCACTAGGCTACCCTGGACATATTTTTCCGTTCGTAAATAATGCATAAAGTAAGGTTATAGTATTTAAAATATGATATATCAGAATGTGAGATGTTCTAATTTTGAAAAGGTTGTGATAAGAGAAAATGTGTAGGTGTCAGAATGGAAGATTGTAAAGATACTTCGCTGAGATATCCATTAGAGCCCTACAGGAACACAAATCTAACCCATTGGAGCGCGCCGTGAACAAACCCGATCGAAAAGATGAAAAAATCTCAATAGAGAAAAACAAAGATATCGCAGCGGTAAAACCCACATGCGACAGTAAACAAACACTTTTAAAAGGCCTCTTCGGGATGTTTATTGCTTCTCTCTTACGGTAGCCAAATGCTTTCTTAAGGTAGAGCAAGCTTATTGCTTGCTACCTTTCACCGATTGTTTCCTCTAACCTCTATCTGCCATAGCAACGTAAGATTCCTCAAGAATACCTTCATCTCTGCTTTTGTATTATTGTATTTTAAAAGATTTAAAAACTTTTTCACAACTTTCCAGGCTGTTTTTATTGATTCCGTGTACAAATTTTAGAAGACAGTTAATGGTTAATTTAAACCATTATCCATTTTTAATGAAAATTTCAATTGCCAAGCCCCTGAGGAATTTTGATTAATTTCGAAAATTTATATTTAAAAATGTTTTAATTACAATTTTTTTCTAAAATACTTGTATTTTAAAATTATTAATTAAAAAGTGAAATGGATAAAATGAATCCGTTGAATTTGGACTCGATTAAAAGATAGGAAATCCAGTGATGTGAATGTTTCTTTCAAAATAAAGCAAATTTATACTGTCCTTACTGCGATGAGAAATATTGGAAGGACTTGGCTAATCAGTGGTTAACCCTCCCAGCAGTTTCGTCAATTTAATCTACCAGACCGCTTCTCTTAGAGCTTTAATACTGTATTGGACGATTCTGCTTATATATGCTACACTGAAGGATGGAATCATAGATATGGTATTCAAGTAAACTATGGAGGACATCAACTTTGAGAACAGTAGAATTAGATGGAAATTATTTCATCGAGTAATACTCTTCCACAAAGTCTTGACAATGATGAATATTCTGAAAAAGTTCTTGTCACCCAAAGGGAAGAATTCCTGAAGAATGAAATGTAATTAAAAATGATTCAGCGATATAATGCTAGCTGAAAAATGAGGGGCATTTTTTGCGTATCCCTAGTACACGTGGTACAGGCCATGATAATCATGATGGGTAGAAGTAGGTGACTGCTTTTACTGTAAGTGCACCACATGTCTACACATGTGAAAAGCAGTTCGACTTTGCACTTACAAATGTGCCAGAGCCCCGTTTAGTTACTTGCACTCGCTGGTGGGATTAGACTTTTGCAAGAATCGGGGGCCATTGGAACATTTTTTTTTTTAAATTAGAAAAAGTGCCCAATGCGGGAATTGAATCCGGATTGCAGTGGTCGGAAACCAACGGTTTAGACCATCCTTCCACCGACCCCCTAGGAGGGGCATGCATTGTACCAATGGCTGTAAATTCTCTCATCACTGGGTTTCCTATCTTTTTATCGAGTCCAAATTCAACGGATTAATTTTATCCATTTCACTTTCCAATTAATAATTTTAAAATACAAGTATTTTAGAAAAAAATTGCAATTAAAACAATTTTAAATATAAATTTTCGAAATTGTCAAAATGCCTCAGGGAACTGGCAATTGAAATTTTCATTAAAAACGGATAATGGTTTAAATTAACCATTAACTCTCCTCTAACCTGTGTACACGGAATCAATCAATAAAAAACAGCCTGGAAAGTTGTGAAAAAGTTTTTAAATCCTTTAAAATTGCTTCCATCTTCTATTTTGTGCTGGGTGTCTTACCTCACATGTAAGATTATCGGAGAAACGATTTTCCCTTTAAATTATTGATTTCCTAATTGTTATTTCCTATTTTAAAGTATATATACATAGTGTGATCAATAATTTCCAGGAATGCTGTATATTTAAAGAAATACAAAAGTATAATAAAGTTTTATTTAAAATTTCTCAGAATAATCACCGTCACTATCTATACACTTGTTCCATCTTTTTTTCCAGATATCAAAACACCTCTGAAAATTCTAATCTTTCAGGCTTTTCAAAATATTCTTCGTATTCTACTTTATTTGAGGTATTGAGTCAAATCGAGGTCCTTTTAAGACTTTTTTTTATTTTAGGGCAAAGGAAAAAGTCGTCGGGAACAAGGTCAGGAGAATAGGGTGGCTGGGGTAGTAAAGCAATTCCGTGTTTAGCCAAATAGAGTTGTACAGTAACGGCCGTATGTGGCCGTACGTTGCCATGATGCAAATTATATAATTTTGAAACCTAGAGATATATAAGTTAATACAAAGCAATAACACGCCATATATATATTTAAAAAAAAAAGATATATTTGTTTGATTTTGGATCATCTTGATGATTATGCTATGGCGGTGCAGTCGTGGCTAAAATCTTGAAATAAAAATAATAATGGTTTTGATCAGTAATTGCTTTTATTGTGCTAAAGGAATATATAAAAACATAATTTGGTAAAAAGTAATGCCTGTCTTAAAGCGAGTAGAATAAGGAAACAAAAGAATATTTACATAATGTACAAAAGTTTTGGGTCGGCCAACGGGGAAGAACAACAATCGGTTTTATATAGGGTAAGCGTGACCTCTGGCGGTCGATTTAACAGAATATTTGTATCTATGAAATATATTTTTAAATAAAATAATATTTTAATATAACATTTTAAATAATACCTTTATATAACAATTTTAAATAAAATATTTTAACATAACATATATATATATATATATACAGTATATATATAATGAAAGGATTTAAAAGCATGAATGTTTATTTTATATGCCCTTTAATTAATATATATATATATATATATATATATACAGTATATATATAATCAAAGGATTTAAAAGCATGAATGTTTATTTTATATGAAATACAAACTTCTGCTGTCCCTACTGCGATGAAAAAATATATTGGGAGGGCAGATTCGTCCAATATTTAAATTAGAGCTCTAAGAAGCGGTCTGGTGGATTAAATTGGCGAAACCGCTGGGAGGGTTCACCACTGATGAACCAAGCCCTCCCACTATATTTTTTCATCGCAGTAAGGACAGTAGAAGTTTGTATTATATATAAGAAACATTCGTGCTAAAATCTTGTCACTATATATATTGTAACAAAGTATTTATAATTTTATTAACAGAGTATTATTTCTTATGTTAATATATTGCTATTCTGTAAACTTCCCTCGTTACTTATCATTTATTTACCATTCATAGTTTGTTCTTGCCTTAAATAAATTACTGTCTCATCCTGAAGAGTGTTCTTTCCTAATTTTCCACATGGCAATAAATATAGTAATATAATTTCTCTTATAAATAAATTTAAATTGATATATCATGAGAAGCTATATTGGTAAAGTTTCCAAAACTTCCTTTTAATATCAATCTAATCAGTTTTCCTAGCCTAGGTAGCAATTTAGTGGTGCGTTTCAAGTTAACTAGGTTTTGTGGGCGACAAAATAATTGTAAATTGACGCAATAATCCCTAGAGGGGATATCGAATTTTGTATGTTGAAATAAAAAATATATTCTAAAATATCAACTTTATTATTTGAATAAGGAAAGTGTTGCCTAGAAATATCTCCGTTATAGTAGAACGTGGACGGCTGGTCTCTCCTGGAAGTGGTCTCTCATTGTAGACGATGAGAGAGTCTCGTGACACATCGATTGACAAACACCGAATGTCAGTAGATGTACTGCTCTACTTCCCCACGTCTTATCCGCTCCACACACCATTCTACTGTCGTAATTGATCCACCTACGTGTCTACAATCTTACAACCTCACTTCCACAGCAAGAGAAAGTCTTAGAAAGAATTATAACATTAAACTTTATTTTTATCAAAATACGAAACTATTATAGACGCGTATGATTCTTAAAAAAAAAAACAATTTCTACTGCCCTTACTGCAATGGAAAAATTAATGGGAGGGCCTGGCTTATCAGTGGTGAACCCTCCAGCGGTTTCGCCAGTTTAATCTACCATACTGCTGTTATATTGCATTTTTGGAACTTCCTTTTATAGTAATACTGTTGCTAGACTCTTGGAATGGGTATTTTAGATGAACTATGGACATAAGCTTTGAGGACAGCAGAATTACATATAATTATAACATTAAACTTTATCTTTACTAAATAATCTTCCATACACCACACAAGCCAAGTTCCCTTTTCAAATTTCCAAGAAGTGTAACTAACGGCTTCTTCGATTGGATTTCTTCGCCAAAGTTTTCAAAACTTTACTGGAGGTGTATGAATCGATCAAAAATACTCTCTCTCTCTTTAGAATTTTAAAATAACTTTAATCATAATTTGATGTCATTACTAATTTTGTTCACGTTAAAACTACATCTGAAGTTGTTTTTGAAGTAATTAAAGCCTTATATATGAACCTGTAATATAAAATCCAATATTGTACGTAGCAAAGCAGATACCTATACGTCGCAACACCATTTGTGGCTGTCAAAACATCAATCCAGATTAACCACTATGTGAAAAAATAGTACAAATATGATATTGTACTAGGATAAGGTGCATAAATTATGAAAAAAATAAATGCGCATCTCCTGATAAGATAATCGGAATAAATATCAACTATTCTCATTTATTTTTAATTATTCCAGAATTGGCCAATTACCCATTCTTGATTAATAAAAAAAAAGCTAACCATGTACGCATTTCGGGCTGTTGGCCCTCATCATTATATTGGTCAATTCTGGAATACTTAAAAATTAACGAATAGTTGATATTTATTCAGCTGCCATCAGAAACCTTCAGTTGCACGATAAGGAGATGCCCCTTTCTTTTTTCATCAACCACTATATTTTTGAATACACCTATCCCCCGATTTACACGGTAGATACGTTCCTGAGAAAAACGTGTAAATCGGGGGATAGGTGTACACAGAAATAAAAATAAAATGCATTGACAGGTTGAAATATGTAGTCAGCACATAAGCTCGGGATTCTTCGTGAGATGTGTACACAGCGCACATGTGTTCAATCAAAGTAGCATTTAGTATAGTGCGATAAAAAAAAAAACTTATTTGGAAAACCATGTAAAAGCGAAAACGTGTAAAACAAATACCGTGTAAATCGGGGGATAGGTGTATATCATATATTGATATAAACAATACTTAAAGTTACACCGCATAAGTTTCTTTTTTGTGAAAAATCAATATTTATTTTTTTTAAAGAGAAATATTTACTATTTCTAACTTTTTTGAATGAAGTATGAGAGGGTGAAAATATGAAGAGTAATGGCGAATGGAAAAATAAAAGTGTCCAGGGGCGGGAATGGGCGGGAATATAATGTAATATATTGATATCCACACACATTTCAATTTTAAGTATTGAGCTTCTTTAGATTCCTTTATACCGTTCAGTTCTTAATATTCCAAGAACAAAAGAAAGAGAAGGACGTCAGATAGAAACTTTTAAACCTCAGAAATAAATTTTAATTGTTTAGTGAAGTAAGCAAGCTTCCTAAAATTTGGCCCAGATATTATTTCAAGAAATATATATAAAATATTTCTTTTATGTTTTTTATATAATAATATTGAAATTTTGATAACAATATTGTAAAGATATTTTGTAAAAGTTTGAGGATAACTCACTTAGGACGGGGAGAGTGCGCGCTTTCTTGTCCTCAGCATGCCAGAGCCGGTATCTGCACCACAGCTCAATGTTACATCTCCTTTACATCGCATTTTATCCGAATAGATATTTTCAGAATCTAAAACATCTAAATGATAATAATATACACACATATAAGTATATTGATATATATCGCGAAACGTGGATGGCTTTTCTTGATTTATCAAGAAATTGGGTTGGCCAAATATCACGGAGCAAGCTAAATAAACGTTTAGTTTATTTTTGCTCCACTAGATGGCGCTCTGCCATCTAAAAAGCGCATATGCTCGTGGTCAGGAGATGCCTTCTTTATTTTTAATATCAACACCTGACCCACTTATCTTTTATTTTTTTCTCTATTGTTTTTTCATATATATTAATATTATGCAATATAATGCGGCCTATGATTGTAGAACGACATTTGAAGATATCCCGCATGTGTTTCTTTTGAACGAAAAATCGAAACTTATATTTTCGGGATATTTTCAAATGTCGTTCTACAATATATATTATATTGATATATGATAATACATTTTCCATGAATATTTTAATTAAATAGTAAACTATATAGTTATTAAACTCGTATTGAAGAATGAAGAGATAAAATGTCAACAACGCGTTTCTTTATTTTAAAAAGGAAAGTTTTTGGACGTGTATTGTCCTTTTCCAGCCCAGCCTAAGAAAATGGAGAACTATAAAGATTACATACTGATATAAAAAAAAGGTAGTTGACCAAGTTCAGAACATCTTTCTAATGAATCTTATTTCTCTGCACACCGGGAGGAGCCCCAAAGAGATAATAAACTTTCTTAAGTTGCCCAAAGCCACTCTTTATCGTGTCAAGAAACAGTTTGATTAGACCGACAGTGATAAAGAGAGAATGGACACAAGGAAATAGCATTTGCGTCGATCGGACAAGGTAAGAGATGAATTTACCAAAATACACTCCGGGCTTTATGTTAAGAATTGAGTGTGGACGAGTATCACTGGAAGTTGTCATCATTAAACAGTTTTTGAGATTTTGGGTGAGGATCATGAAAATTGAAGATAGCAGGTTGCCTCGCGTATGTTTTTCACACCTCTGAACATTGCACAGCCATCAAAGAGCAGGCTGCATTTTGTTGTAAACCTGTCAACTATTTTAGACTCAAAGGGCTTCTCATTCTTGAAGGGTTGTACGGAGTACACTGTTATACAGGCCGAAATACCCGGTATTATTCGAATAGCAACTGAACAAAGCCTTCGAACGACAAAGCTCATATCTTAAATACCTCTCATTACAGTCACTTCAAACACTTAAATAATTCAATAACAGCAGAAAAATATCTACTCACATAAAAGTACTCCTTTGGTAATTTAAAGACATTTTGCGCAACTGAGACTCCTATGGGTGTTCTTCCCAGAAAATCGTTTAAAGCGCTGGAAAACTAATTGTCCTTTATAACTAGTGATCTATGTAATAGCAGCTGAAATAAGGCACACAATATTTAGTTGAATTTGCTTGGCAATTCAGAGATAATAACTCTTGGACGACCTATACTTGTCTTAATCCGATAGTCAACAAATATATAACTGGATGAATAAATGACGTTTAATCAAGGTCTTTGGTTTATATAAATTCTACAAGACCGCAGTCACCGTTCGAAAGAGATTAATAGAATGTCGTGGTCCATTTGGATGAGGAAAGCGAAGACTAAAACGCGGCTGATTCCACACTTGCCTTTTCAGTGATACGTTAACTTATGCACGGTGTGTCCACTGGACGTGTATCGGACCTGGAGGCTGTTGGGTGCTGCGCTGCCTGGAGTATAGGAGATCCATCTATGCTTCCTTCTGAGGTGAAACTGTATAAGACCGGTTGTTATAATAAAGCTGTATATGTGTGTATATATATGGATATAAAGATGTAAACGTGTAACATTATATATAAATATGTCGCAGGTAAATTAGAATTAACTTTGACCGCCCATTAAAACACACATACAAAAGTTTATATATTTATAATTTCTTTCTCTAACTAAAGCCATATTCATTTAAAATTCGAGGTAAAGAGTGCAGTGTCACTATAGATACTAATGAGGAATAATTCCCATTATTTCTCTGCGCATCGGAAGGAGCCCCAAAGATATAATAAAATTTCTTAAGTTGCTCAAAGCCACTCCATATCGTGTCAAGAAACAGTTTGATTAGACCGACAGTGATAAAGAGAAAGTGAATAGGTAATAAATCTTCGTGGAAGTAGTTTAATAATATTTGAAATTTTCAAATTTGCAGTAATTTCATACACTTTTAGAAGTTCTTGTTGAGTTTTTCGAAGAATTAGAATGATTGTTTTTCTTTGAATCTTTTTTTCGATGACAACATCGAACAAAAAACAAACTGATCTGTGAAGGGCCCCAACCACTTCGCCCATCAGCGTGGCAAACATTTCTACTTAATCCGCCCCCGACTCTAAATCTTAATATTGAATAGGTAATAAATCTTCTTGGAAGTAGTATAGTAATATTTGAAAATTTCCAATTTTCAGTAATTTCATGCGCTTTTAGAAATTCGTGTTCAATTTTTCGAAGAATTAGAAGTATTCGAAAATATTTCAGGTCTTGATTGTTATTCTTTGAATGCTTTTTTCGATATCAATTTGCGTCGATCGGACAAGGTAAGAAATAAATTTGTCAAAAATGTCAATAAGAAAACTGATGGAGCCTTTAGGATGAGTATCTCTACTATAGCCGGATAGATGAGGGAGCTGATAACATTGTCAACAATTCTCATGAGAATCTAAGCCTCAAGTCCTATGCCCTTCGGAAAGTTCAGTTACTGACTGACGCTTGGAAGAAAAACATAAAAGAAAAAGCTGCTGCTTGCTGAGAATTTTATAAAAATATTTTTGAACAATACTAAAGAGTGTTTTATAGGAATGATCGCTGACTTTAAACAGACTTCTTCCAGGTATCTGTCGGGGATGTACATGAGATTTCCTGCCTCCATGATGGTTATTCGCGTCATCAGCAATGAAGCTGCTTTTATTCCCTTTCACCTCTTTGAGCATTCAACCATTCCTTCTAGGAGTCGAATTGAGTAGTTTGAGATTCCACAAATACAAGATTGCTTCAACAGAACCTGACTTTTACTAGTAAACCCTAACAGCGAGTATAAACTAGACTCTGATACCCTGCTGAAAAATCAGTTTCACAAACTTACACACCATAATGGCCTGTACTTACCTACAGAGCCTTTATCTCAAGACCTTAGTCTTATACAGATTCTCCGTACAATATCCAAAATCAGGTAAAATATTATACAGCAAACAAGTAATTATGTCTTTATGAACTTTTACACAAAAATTCGCACTCGAAATAAATAACAGCAAAGCGGACGGCCACACTAATAAAATATATTAAAGATTAAAATAACTAAGGTTCTAATTATGGCACCAAAAAGTATTTAACGATATTTAAAAAAAAATGAAATGTGAAAAAGGTAAATTCTATGAAAATCCAATATAAAATTTTAGTAACAAATAGTAAACAGACAGAGGACATATTATAATACCTTTGCTATTATGATGCATTAGCGCGCCATCTGTTGTGGAAATTTTAAATTATTTTTGACGCCTATGATTCTTCTAAAAATAAATCAATTTTATACTGCCCTTACTGCAATGATAATATAATGGGAGGACCTGGCTCATCAGTGGTGAACCCTCCCAGCGGTTTCGCCAGTTTAATCTGCCATCCCGCTGAGGTAATGCATTTTTCAGTTTTCCTTTTATAGCTTGAGTATCAGTATAAAATGAAAACTGAAAAATGCAATATTATAGCGGTATGGTAGAGTAAACTGGCAAAACCGCTGGGAGGGTTCATCACTGATGAGCCAGGCCCTCCCATTATTTTATCATTGCAGTAAGGGCAGTATAAAAATGAATTATTTTAAAAATAATTATACGCGTCAGAAATAGTTCATATATTTTTAATGACTTTATAGTGCAATCACTTTCGACTTTAATTGAGAGATAATGTGTTCCTTTAGATCCAAGAAATAGGAAATAAGATAAAGTTGTGTGTTAATCAAATTGTAATTTGAAACAGAGAAGATTCGGAGAGGATATTTCAGCTTAACGAGATTTAAAGATTAAGTCGCCAGGATCTGTTCACAGATATCGAGGATATTTTCTCTTCTAGTGTACTCACAGGACTCCACTCCTAGTGTGGGTCCCTTATTACGAATATTGTAAATTACAAATATTAGTTACAAGTATATAGAATAATGTGAAAAAATAGTACAAATGTAATATTGTGCTGGGATAAGGTGCATAAAATAAGAAAAAGACATATCCTTATCGTGCAACTGAAAGTTGCTGATGGCTTGCGCCTTATTCCGATAGATGGCGCAAGCCATCAGCAACTTTCAGTTGCACGATAAGGAGATGCCTTTTTCTTAAAATATATAGAATAATCTCTCCCAAAATCCTATCCTACAGCCTCAAAGTGGAGGGAGGGTGTAAACAGGTAGCACAGGACGTCGGGAGTTTAACTCCTGGTAGGGCCACCCTGTACCCGGCTAATGTATCAATTATCTGTTCTCCATAGGAGCGGCTCCATGTCAGGAGACCAAAAGAAGCAAAGTCACACTGAGTAGTACTTCCAGGTCTTCAAACCAACAGCACCCCTCTTTCCTTCTCCATAATGCCTCTCCAAATAGAATAATGACAAATTTGAACATCATTTTTTAATTGCTTATTTTTAGAGAATAATATTTTTAAATCACCTTTAGAATTATTTTGAATTAAAACCTGGTTAATTTCACACTCGCCTTTTTAGTGATACATTAACCTATGCACGGTGGATTCTGTGGCCACTGGAAATGCGTCGGACCTGGAGGCTGTTGGGTTCTGCGCTACCTGGAGTATAGGAGCTCCATCTATACTTCTTTCCTGTGGTCCGGTGGTCTTAATAAAGCTGCATGGTGTTGTGAATTTATAATATTGGAATAGCTTCTTTCTATAATGGTAGGAACAATACCAATGGTTCTTTATATTTCAAATATAAATTATATATAATCTTCTGTTTATTTTTCTTAATTTTTCTTTGTTCTTAATATAGTACGTCTGGAATTTTTCTTTTTTTCATTTCTTCCATATGTAAAATATTTATTTAATATGAAATTGGTTGAGTTTAAAATGGTTTGATTAGTTTTCGTTCAACAGAGAATACTCGATTCGTTTTTTCAGGAAAACCAAAATCTTCAGTAAGGAGGATACAATATGCCATCTTTGTAAAGAAAAAATAGAAATAGAAATATCACATTACATCTTTAAATGTCAGTATATTAACGAAGAAAGAGAGAGGTTCTTCTCAAAAGTAAACGACAGCCAACTTACCTCAGTGCGGTGTATTTTAACCAGCGCCATATCAAGTCGAATGGTTGCTCTGTCCCTAAATTTTACAAAGCAGTAAACAGAAAAAAGAACTTAGATTAATCGTTTTCTCCTCCACTACACGATGGCGATTGATCATCGTGAGGATACCGTTGCAAGTCGGCAATGAGAGAGAAGAATCTGTATAAGACTGGTGTCTTAATAAATGCTTTATGTGTATGGTTAGTTTTCTTTATACACAATATCAGTTAAAATCTCGAATGTGTATAAGATTGATACATTTCTCTTAGATATATGTATATAATAAATTGTTTGTGTTAAATTTCAATAGCTAAATCATTTTACAAATTAATAAAAATGATATTTTGATATTATGATACATTACCGCGCCATCTGTTATGAAAATTCGAATCTATTAGAGACCCTTATGATTCTTTTAGAATTTAAACAATTTATACTGCCCTTACTGCAATGGAAAAATTGGTAGATTAAACTGGCGAAACCGCTGGGAGGGTTCACCACTGATGAGGAGCCAGGCCTTCCCATTAATTTTTAATTGCAGTAAAGGCAGTATAATTTGTTTAATTTTTAAAAGAATCATAGGCGTCTATAATAGTTTCGAATTTTCATTAAAATCTCAATTAAAAAAAGATGAAAATAAAGACAAATGATGTTTAATACGCCATAATCTAGATATTTATATTGGAATTTAAAAAACAATTCTAAAAAACAATATTTTCTCGCTTTAAACAATGTATCAAAAACAATTAGATCAAATCTGTGGACAGAAATAAAGTTCAAGGTGCCATTCAAAATTGTATATCTCTAATCTATATATCAATTTGACAATAATCTATAAAGGGCGGATGATGTCAATCGTGAGTGAAGAAATTGTGAGACATTTTCCACCCACTTTTCAAGACAACGATGACCAATTTCGACCAGTTCCGAGGCGATCGTGTAAAATAACAATTCTTCAAACCATTGTCTTTTATATTTACACGGCATTATGGCGAGACTTTCTGGATTTCAATCCAATTAATTCCAAATCCACAAACCCTTTCTACTCATGTTGCTTCAATTTTTTTGAACATTTATTCTTTAAATTAAACCTCTTCACTCATGTACCTTTCGTAAAGTTAAAAATAGTTTTTTAATGATAGTCCAAGTTAATTTTTGACTCACATAAAAACTTTAAAATATAATACTATTAATATATAGCAATGACATCTATGTATAACAAAGGAAAACATTGACGCGAATGTTTCTTCCCACACGAATCAAACTTCTACTGTCCTTAAAGCTAATGTCCATAGTTTGCTTAAATACAATTTCTGAGATTCCACTTTTCAGTGTATCATATATAAGTAGAATGATCAGATATAGTATTAGAGCTCTAAAGAAGCGGTCTGGTAGATTAAAAAAATTGGCGAAACCGCTAGGAGGGTTCGCCACTGATGAGCCAAACCCTCCCAATAATATTTTTCATTGCAGTAAGGATAGTAGAAGTTTGTTTTATGTGCAAAAGAAACATTCGTGTATTAATGTTTTCCTTTGCTATATAAATGCAATGTTTTAAATTCGGCGGTATCTCCTTACTTCAAAGTACCATTATCTCTAGGCCCCCTAACCTGCAGAGCTGGATCTTCGGGCATGGCCTGGACACCCTGGCGTCTGCCAAGTCCCGCATTTCCTGGGGCTGAAGATGTGGAGGGTCCAAGAAGACCCCTCCTAGTCTGGAAGTGGTGGAGCCTTCCTCATTCATGAATCACGATAACTGATACACCACGGTACCAGATGCAACCTTGCAGCCTAATCGACCTTGCTTTCCTCCTACTTGGTGCTATACACGTTTCCCGAGCAGGTTTCCATGCCTGAAGTAAATAAAAAGTATATAGAGGTAAATTATTTTTCAAAGTTATTGCGTTTTTATTTGTTGTTATTAATTTAACATTTCGCGTTCGACATATAGTCCCTCATCTCGTACCTTAGCTTCTCTAGTTTGACCAGGAAGAAAGGGTCGTTTCTTATAGGTACGGCGTTTCTCAGGTTTAATTTTAAATAACTTGGAAACTTTGTTTCTTAATTCTGTGCTTGAGTGGCTGAAATCTTTTTTAAAAGCGCCATCATGGAAGGTACAGAAGTTGGCTACATTCAGACTGGTGGGAATAGGGGAGAATGATTCGGTACAGTTTGAGGTTGCTTCGACCTCTCACCACACGCCTTGGTCATGGTATCTTCCCATCTCACTAATGGTCTCCAGGGTCTTCTTACCACAGGTCTTGATTATGGTATCTTCCCATCTCACTGATCGTCTCCCCGGTCTTCTCACCACATGTCTTGGTCATGGGATCTTCCCATCTCACTGATCGTCTCCCCGGTCTTCTCACCACATGTCTTGGTTATTGTATCTTCCCATCTCACTGATGGTCTCCCCGGTCTTCTCACCACATGTCTTGGTTATTGTATCTTCCCATCTCACTGATGGTCTCCCCGGTCTTCTCACTACATGTCTTGGTCATGGGATCTTCCCATCTCACTGATCGTCTCCCCGGTCTTCTCACCACATGTCTTGGTCATGGGATCTTCCCATCTCTTTGATGGTCTCCCCGGTCTTCTCACCACATGTCTTGGTCATGGGATCTTCCCATCTCACTGATGGTCTCCCCGGTCTTCTCACCACATGTCTTGGTCATGGGATCTTCCCATCTCACTGATGGTCTCCCCGGTCTTCTCACCACATGTCTTGGTCATGGGATCTTCCCATCTCTTTGATGGTCTCCCCGGTCTTCTCACCACATGTCTTGGTCATGGGATCTTCCCATCTCACTGATGGTCTCCCCGGTCTTCTCACCACATGTCTTGGTCATGGGATCTTCCCATCTCTTTGATGGTCTCCCCGGTCTTCTCACCACATGTCTTGGTCATGGGATCTTCCCATCTCTTTGATGGTCTCCCCGGTCTTCTCACCACATGTCTTGGTTATTGTATCTTCCCATCTCACTGATGGTCTCCCCGGTCTTCTCACCACATGTCTTGGTTATTGTATCTTCCCATCTCACTGATGGTCTCCCCGGTCTTCTCACCACATGTCTTGGTCATGGGATCTTCCCATCTCACTGATCGTCTCCCCGGTCTTCTCACCACATGTCTTGATCATGTCTATTTTATTCAGGTGATAGTGTTTTGGAGAGCTTGTCCTCTATGTGGCCTCGAGACCATTCTAGGTGTCAGTCTAGATCGAAATAATTCTACAAATTTAATCTTTTATGGACACTCTCTTTATTCATATTTGTTTATTATTAGTATTTTTTTTAATTTTTATTTGGCACTATATAATATTGTTCTGAACATAGAGCAATTCATAATTAAATCTTTAGATAATAAAAAGACATATATTGGATTGATTAAAATATTTATTTGCCAATATTTCAGTTGGCCTTGTAATGCCTTAACAAAGGTTGGCGTTCAGCCAACCGAAATATTAGCCAATAAATATTTTATTCAATCCATTATATGCCTTTTTATTATCCAAATAAATATATATATATATATTGTATGGACGGTAAAAGTATATTCAATCTTTTTATTGAGAGAGAGAGAGGATATATACTATTATCTCTCCATTAAAACATCTATTCTTTCAAAGCCTTCACTGAAGAAATAGTCGTTTATACAGCGCATTGTTGTCCAAGTGACATCTCTACTATAACATACGCCTTTATGAATATATATAGATGTATAAAATATATGGATTTCGGGGTATTTACCCACTGATTGACCCGTTATGGTTCTTAGCGCCCGACATTGCGTAGTTCATTTATCTTCAGCTGCCGTTTGTATATCAGGACGGCTCATTGGTCAAATGTTACGCGAATTCACAGAGTATTTAAAATTAGAAGTGGCTGCATGTTTCAAGAGGTTGAATTAAAGCCAATATTTGAACCACCTTGAGTAAACTATCTTCAATAAAGTTAAAGTTACTCTGTTAATATTTTAAAGTTATAAATATCAACAAATCCCAGAACTAGCACTTACAGTAAGGGGATAAATTAGATTATTGCCAAATTAAATTACCTTTGTAAAAATAGATTTCTAAAATTAATCCTGTTTAAATGGCCAATTAGACTAAAACTTTGTAAATTATATGTGAACATGTATTTTAATTTAATAATTCGATTAACTACCTAACTAGAATTTATAAAATATCAAAGTCTTGTGTGTGTGTGGTGGAATTGAATAGAATTTATACAATAGCGACTTCAACTAAAACTGCTATATGTCAAACGGCTTCTTAATTTAATCATATTATCATTTCTACAGGAAAAGAGACTGGAAATTCGCGAAATTTCGGGGCCAACTCACTACAATTAACAACATTTATATACATTTTTTACTACTCTCCTGCTGGATAAAACATTTGTTTATAAATATTTAAAATTTTTCAAGGCGATAGATAAAATGAGGGAAGAAGTGCTCAACTCCACAGACAACGGCTGATTGCTCCCCCTCCCATCTGAAATGCTTTTCCTCCTCACTCATGTACATATATAACCTTTTATGGGAATCCCCTTGTAAGACAATAGTGTCTTAATAAAGGTTTTTGTTGTTGTTGTCATATGATTATTTATACAAATATTTTAGGCAAAAAGCTCGAAACGAGATTTGGTGAAAATTCGATGAGAATCCAACTTCTGAAGAATAGTTTCAGTGGCTTGGATTTGCCCAGATCAAAACAATGCATTTCATTACTGTATATATATATTGTTGAACCAAGGTGCAGCTTTGCAGGGTCGTCGACCTTGGTTTCTTCCTTCTTGGTGTTATACACGTTTCCCGAGCGGGTTTCCATATTCAAAGTAAATAAATAAAAGTAAAAGTAAATAAATAAAAGTAAATAATATAAATTACCTTTCAAAGTTATTGTGTTTATTTATTCGTTGTCTTCCTCGTAGGTCGTGATCCGCAGTCTTCGTCTAGGTCCTTTCTCGCTCCAATAAGCAATCAAGATATATGTACAATAACAATGTTACAAAAGGAGTGAAACTATAAAAAGGAATGATGATAATCTAAATATTCTGTTTTAAATAAATATTAAATATCATAGAATTTATTGAATAAATATAATGCGCATTAAAATTGATGTAGCAATATAATGAGAGAAATGAATATCATTTAATTCAATCGGTATTACTTATGGAACATATTAGTGGGTCTATCGAGATTTGAGAGACAAAGGTCTCACCTAGACAATCTGTTTCTTAACGGGGTGTGCATTGTCCTTAATAGCCGCAAACAAACCTGACCTTTGTCATCACTTGTCTAATGATCATCATGGAGTTCTCTCATCTGAATTTCCACGCTAAGAATTATTAGGAAAAAATTATTCCCATTGGAAACAATCGAAAAAAATCGAAACTTAATTTTTGTAATTAAACGTTGTCAGAAAAAAACATTTACAATTGATTTAATATATTTAAAAGGGGAAAACAGATTTGAAAGATGATGTACGAAGTCTTGCTGAAGTTTGCCATCAATCACATGAAACCAATGATGTTTTTTAATCAGAAGATTGAACGAATCAATTATAAGAAATAACTATAACTTCAATTAGGAGCCTTCATTCAAAATTATTATTGACCATTTGAATAGCGGATTCTAACAATGTGTTCTCCATTTCTGACCAACACACAAAGGACTGAATACAGTGAAGGAAGTTTATTTCTTATAATTTGTGCATGATTTATATACCTAATAATAAAGATTCTTCCCTGATTATACACTTTTAGAAACTCAATAAGGAATCTAGGGCAAGGTTTCTTTTCAGAAATTTTTATTTCTTCGAGCTTTCGGGCTAACATGCCTTTCAAAGTGGAGCCCCAGAAGTACTACTTCTAGCCAATCATAAGAAGGCGTGTTATAATTGGCTAGAAATAGTACTTCTGAGTCTTCGCGTTTAAAGACATGTTAGCCCGAAAGCTCGAAAAAATAAAAATTTGTGAAAAGAAACAAACCATAGATTCCATATTGATATATAAAGGTATTCAATTTTATTTTAATTAAAAATACATATATTGGATCAAAATATCATTTATTTTACAAATATTTCAGTTGGCTGAACGCCAACCTTTATCAAGGTGTTATAACATTTTAAAGTGTGTCTTAAAGTGTGTTGTTGACACACTTTAAAATGTTATAACACCTTGATAAAGGTTGGCGTTCAGCCAATTGAAATATTGGTGAAATAAATGATATTTTGATCCAATATATACCTTTTTAATTAAAGATTTATTTATGGATTGCTCTATTTTCAAAATATAAAGGTATATAGGTTGGCTTTTGTCTGAATTAGTCCTAACTGGTGTTATGACATCAGTAGTGAAGTTTTCTACTAGTGTGATGGACATAATTCATCGATCTGTTGCAAGATTGAAGGGAGAGATGGTTCTCTAGGTACACATAGCTGTTCCATTGTCCACAGAAATAGCTCTCAGTTAGGATGTCTAATGGCAGGGAGGCCGCTCTGGTTATCTTCTGTGATGCCAGTATGGATTACAGCAGGCACAATAGATCGGGCGTGCCATCCATTTGACGTCTTGCAGCCAAACACGGCTACTGATGCGCAGTAAGTAATATCTATAAACACATTTGTAAATTTGCCACGCGGTAACAATTACAGAAATTACCGAGGAGGTAACTCCAGGTCATTATGTCGTTGGTAGAAAACTTCTTCCTAATTACACCCTATGATAATGACTATTCGATAACGCCATTTGGTGGATTTTCAATTACACAAATTGACTGCTCTTCTTCTTCTATTCTATTGGTAGTTCGGAATTTATAGAGAGCGATGAATAGAAGATTACGAGAATTGTGGCATACCCTTGTTTCATCTGGTTTCTGATTTTTGAATAAAATTCATAGAAGACATTTTAGTTATATAGAAAAATTGTACAGTAGAAATATCTCTCGGTATTCAATGAACGAAGACACGCCCACAAATGTTGTTCTTAAATTTAATAATATTGCCACGAGGAAAATTAGGAAAGACAAACTTCAGGATTACACAATATATTTAGGATCAGAAAAAAAAACTATGAACGATAAACAAAAGATAAGCAATGGGGTAAGTTTACAGAGTAGCAAAATATAAACATAAAAATGATACTCTGTTATTAGAATAATAAATACTTTGTTACAATATAATTTAAGGCAAACTTAAAGCTAAGAGAGAGAGAGAGAGAGAGGAAAGGTATTTCTAATATTTAGATAGCGTGGTATCGCTGGAGACCCACTGGCGATTCTCCACCAAACTCTGCAGCGCTGAAAGAGGCGCCATATTCATTGTACATAGTGTATATAATGCATATTATCTTTTTTTAAATAGTGCAGACTGTGTACTTTGCATGTATTGACAATATGTCAATAAAATTATTTTAATTGTCAATTGTCTAATATTTAGTAATTTAAGGTATTGTAGGGATACAAAACACTTCTGGAATCTGATATCTATATATATAAAATCAATGTTTGTATGTTTGTTTGTTTGTATGTTTGTTCGTTTGTATGTCCGGTATACAAATTCGCAGTAGTTCAATAATTCAAACCAAAATTTCCATACATAGGTAAAAAAAAATACGGGGAAGACGATAGGCTACTTTAAAAATATATAAATCAATTATTAAAACTATATATTCAAATTATTCTACTTAGCTCACGAACAGCGCCCTCTATCAAAAATTAGATTAAATTATGCTGATGCAAACAAATAGATAATGCTAATAACAAACAATTATAAAAAAAATCTTATCTAAATATATATCACTCGGGTAGATATGCACACGGGTCAATCCCGGGGCGAAGCCCGGGTCACCCGTCTAGTTATTTTATATATAACAACAACAAAAGCATTTATTAAGGACACCCGTCCCATACAGGATTCTCCCAGATAGGTAAACAGAGGTAAACATAACAGGTATATACAGAAACTGGAGATTAACATCAACCTTTCTACAAGATGGATCCATCATCTGTGTTGCGCTTATTGTCTGTGCTATTTCCCAGAAGTTGTGAAAAGCTATTGCATCATATTCTTTTTTATATAAACCTTCATCTTCACAATGCTAAAAGTCTTTATCTATCCTACCATATCTTTATCCGATAACATTCCGAAGTTCCCAAATACTCCTATCTCATGGCCTCAACACAATTTTTACTATTAACTTTGTTACTTCCTGACTGTTCACCTTTTATAGTTCTGTTGGATCTCTCTTCATCAACCTCTGGTAAATTGTTATATTTGCATTTGTCCAGGCCGTTGACACCAACAAAATGTATTAATATATTCATGCTAGTTATAAATATACATAGATCATTATTTTCTCTTCTACCATTTTATATAACCTTATTGGAGTAAGAATGAATATACTATATATAAATATATTTTACATTATGTTGTTGTTATTGTCGTGTCCAAAGAATCTCTGGGTAGTAGGTGACTGCTTTTACTGTAAGTGCACCACATGTCTACACAGGTAAAATGCAGTTCGACTTTGCAAATGTGCCAGAGCCCCGTTTGTTTACTTGCACTCGCTGGTGGGGTTGGACTTTTGCAAGAAACGGGGGCCATTGGAGCATTTCTTTTTAATCAGAAAAAAAGTGTCCAATGCGGGAATCGAACCCGGGTCGTATGGTCGAAAACCAAACGGTTTAACCAGCCTTCCACCGACCCCCTATTTTACATTATTATATATTTTAATTTAAAAGGCATATATTGGATTAAAAAATAATTTATTTTACCAATATTTCAGTTTGCTGAACGCCAACCTTTATCAAGGTGTTAAAACATACTTATTTTGTGTCAACAACAAACTCAGCGCCACATAACGTCAACAGAATTAAGTTTTTAAAATATTTTGTTATATTCAATGGGGAGAAAAAAAATTGATAAACATATTTTATTATGGATAAAATAAATTTTGTAAAATATGGGCGTGAATATTTTGAAAATTAACAATAACGCCCATTTTATATTTATAATTATTTGTACATATGCCTTTTTAATTAAAGATTTATTTATGGATTGCTCTATTTTCAAAACAATTATTATATATATATATGGTAACCTAATGAGAATAAAAACACACAAAGTAGAACATTGCTATTTGAATAGATTTGTGTAATTGTAGGAGAACAATCAGTGTAAAAATTGCAAGGAGCAATAAACAAAGTCCAACATCCCACTATCCTGAAAAAGACTTTGAACTTTAAATACAATTAGAATAAAAGTTACGGATGTTTCGAAGAAAGAGAGATTTATTCTAATCTTGGTACAATTTAAGATTTTTTTGGTAAAGTAACTTGTTCAATCAATTATATATTACTGATTAAAAGGCGAGAGAAAAACTCTTCAGACTTAATTTGTTTGTTTCTATCAAATGTGGTGCAGCGGTTGGAGAGAAGATGAATGGCCAGGCCACGGTTTTATTGGCCTAGGGATTTATTAGACGCTAGAATTGGACTAAACAATTTACTGTATTCGGAGGCTATTGGTTTTATGATTCGGGAAACAAAGATATTTCTAAGCTATATCATGAAGAATGCTTTATTTTTATGTTTCTAAATATATACGTTTTGAAAAAAGAGCAATCCATAAATAAATATTTAATTAAAAAGACATATATTGAATCAAAATATTATTTATTTTACCAATATTTCAGTTGGCTGAACGCCAACCTTTATCAAGGCATTATAACATATTAATGTGTCTGTTAAAGTGTTATAATACCCTGATAAAGGTTCAACCAACTGAAATATTGGTAAAATAAATGATATTTTGATCCAATATATGCCTTTTTAATTAATATATATACGTGTATGACATTACTATTGGGGTCACAGGATAAACAATTTTATTAATAAATACATTTATAAATATAAGTTTAATATGAACTCTTGAAGCTTCCTTCCATATCATAAACGCAAAAGAGAGAAAAAAATCTAAAAATTGAAGTGAACACAATTTCTAAATGACTTCAGCAAATCCCCTTTCTCCTAGATGAGAGATCCATCAGCGGCGACTACAGCTTGCATAATTAATTCTATAAATTAGAATAATGATACGGAGGGCCGAACTGAGCTGTCTTTGTAAGTAATGCCCAAATATGGAGATGTCATTTTATTGATTACCTTCTCAAAATTGCCATTCTAATATTGACCACGCGGGGTATTTTGTATGAAAATAAAATATCCTTTTGCGACTCTCTCTCTGCAATTGAGCACGTTGAGGACAAAAACCCCTTTATAAGCACGGGCCTTTCCGAACTCAGGGCGGCCTTGAACATTTGACATTGTCCAGACGTCCCTTCAGAGAAGGCTCATGTCTGATGTAAATATACATATATATGTTATATAAAAATATGTTTTTCAAATATATTTCATAGATAAAATACTCTGCTAAAATCGACCGCCAGAGGTCACTCTTCCCCTATAAAAACTCGTTGTTGTTTTATCCCAAGGGCCGGCTCAAAACTTTTGTACATTATGTAAATAATATTTTGTTTTCCTTATTCTACTTGCCTTAAGCCAGGCAGTACTTTTATCAAATTATGTTTGTATATATCTTATAAGCTCAATTAAAGCCATTTCTAATCTTTACTATTTTTATTATTTTACTTTCAAGATTCCTGCCACGACTGTATCACTAAAACCATTTAGTACTAAAAAGAACCAGCAAATAACTCCATAGCATAATTCTCACCATGATCTCAAAAATACAACAGAAAATCTCATTCATTATTAAATATAACATATATACACTTTATTATTACACTTTATTAACATCATGAAACGCGATATCCCAAACTCAGGGATATTTGCGTCAATACCTTTCACTGCAATACAGCAATTCGGCTATATACAATCCTGTTCAATTCATTATTTTACATAAATTAACTAAAGAAAATTGTCCAAAGAGAAAAACAAACAACAAAACAAAACACACAGAGCAAGCATCGCAGTTCTTTTTTTTTTTTCTAAGATTCCTTCTCTTTTTTCCAATTCAAGAGAAAGTTGTATATGTATTTACAAAATTGATCAAAATGTTTATACTTTTCTTTTGTCTACAAATTCATCAAGCTGTCCAATACGACCAAATCTATTTTCCCTAAAATCCCGGAAAATTGGGCACTCTAGAAGTAGATGTCTCGCGTCTTGAATTTCACCTCCGCAGAAGCATCCTGGTTCCTTCACCGCGCCAATAGTTGCCAAAAATTTCCCAAAATTGCCATGATCTGTAATGAATTGGATATTATAAAAATTTGGAAGGAAAAATCTTGGAATTCCAAATAAGAAAAAGCTTCTGAAAATTTCATCAGTATTATCAAAAATTTCATTCATTTTTGCGTGTATTATAACTTAAAATCTGGCACTTTATAATGTTATATGAACAATTAATAAATCAGTTTCAATCTCAATCTCCCTCTTTCTCTCTATGGATTAAGACCCGCCTTTTACATATGCCATTGAGGCTCTATTCAAATAGCTTTCTCCTGTTCAGATTTATTTTCCAAACCAAAATATATTGTTCTAAATTTGTTATTTGAGTGAGTTTGTAGATGGTAATAACTGATATGAATAATACCTTTGGGAAATATACCATTGATTGTTTCACTAGGATCAAACATATTAGATGCGACGCAAATTGATAGTTGTCTGGTTGAGATAAAAGAGCATGAAGCCATAATGAATATTTTTGTTATATTATAATCGTTATCCAAAATTATAATAATCATTTAAAACATCTATAATTTGAGATAAAAAGTTCTATTTGAAAAGATAATCTTCCCTGAATTGAAATTTTTATTCTCGAATGATATCGTTTAGGGATTATATGGGGATCGATGGAAGGATGGTTAAACCATTGGTTTTCGACCGCGACGACCCGGGTTCGATTCCCGCATTGGGCAAATTTTCTGATTAAAAAATGCTCCAATGGCCCCCGATTCTTGCAAAAGTCCAACCCCACCAGCAAGTGCAAGTAATCAAACGGGGCTCTGGCACATTTGTAAGTGCAAAGTCGAACTGCTTTTCACATGTGTAGACATGTGGTGCACTTACAGTAAAAGCAGTCGCCTACTTCTACCCACCATGATCATCACGGCCTGTACCGCGTGTACTAGAGATATGCAAAAAAAGAGATTATTGTTTTAGGAATAGAAATAATGTGAAAATATTGCCGAGTGAACGTTATTGGTGTTTGCAAGACATCCTTCCCTGGATGGAAATTTCCTCTCAAATTCTAACTGTTATATTATACAGAGCTATAGTGATGATAGCTAGGGATTCATTATTAAAATAGAACGGTTCAGAGAATTATCACAAAGCAATAACGCGCCATCTATACTTTCATTTTATACATATAGATGACGCGTTATCGCTTGTGTTAACTTATACCTAACTGACCTTGTCTTTATTGTTTGCGGAAGAGTATTGCTCGATGCAAATATTTGAATGTAATTCTACTGTCCTATAAGCTTATGTCCATAGTTTTCTTGAAAACCATTTCTGAGATTCCACCCTTCAGTGCTGCGTATATAAGCACAATCGTCCAATACAGTATTAGAGCTCTGAGAAGCGGTCTGGTGGATTAAATTGGCGAAACCGCTGGGAGGGTTCACCACTGATGACCAAAGCCCTCCCAATATATTTTTTCATCGCAGTAAGGACAGTAGAAGTTTGTATTATGTATAAAATAAACATTCGTGCTTTTAAATCCTTTCATATTATACGTTCAGAGAATGTTCGATGAAAGGAGGTTAGCTAAATACACCAAGGTTATAAAGGTTCGGGACTCAAGTTCCACTTGCGTGTAATTTTTGTTTTAATTCTGAGTGTCTTGAGTAAAGCCGTTATAACACCAAGATGAAGTTCACACGTACAATAATTAAGGGTAATAATTAGCTATTATTAGTCGTGATAATTACCAAGGTACAAGGAGCGAGCCATGTTTACCATAGTTTGTTTTGGCCGTCACCATGGATATCTGCTAACGGTCTATTTAGGAGTTATATGGCAGGCGCTAATGGCGTCGAATGGATAAGTAGTCAATTGTTGTAAGTCCAATACATTCTGTCATTCCATCAGCTCACAATACAGAGGTTGTTCCATTTACAGAAATACGATTTTAGTGCCTTAGTTCAGAATAATAAATTGTTTTCTGTGTAATCATTGATGTTTGTCAACCTTTTTGCATCGGCGATTTCAGAAATATAGCGGGGGGACGGTGGAAGGATGGTCTAAACCGTTGGCTTTCGACCACTACGACCCGGGTTCGATTCCCGCATTGGGCACTTTTTTCTATTCACTTAAAAAAAATGCTCCAATGGCCCCCCGATTCTTGCAAAGTCCAACCCCACCAGCGAGTGCAAGTAACCAAACGGGGCTCTGGCACATTTGTAAGTGCAAAGTCGAACTGCTTTTTCACATGTGTAGACATGTGGGGCACTTACAGTAAAAGCAGTCGCCTACTTCTACCCACCATGATTATCATGGCCTGTACCATGTGTACTAGAGATAAGCAAAAAAAGGAAATATAGCTTCTTTGTCTATAAATATTTTGGTCAGATTTTTCAAAGGTCCCTTAATGGTTTCTTGGTCGACTTAACTAAATGTCGACCTTCTATTTAAATGCTGTTTTGTGAGAACCAATGCAGGAAAATCCACGAAACCAAATTATAAGATTTGATAGAAATATATTGTCATGTAGAAAATTAGGAAAGATAAACTATAGGATGACACAGCAATTTATTTCAAGGCCAGAACAACTATTATAAAATATAAGATACGCAATGAGTGAGAGTGTTTACAGAGTAGCACAAAATATAAATATCTACATTGATAATCAATTAATAAATTAATAAATACCATGCTACATAATAAAATCCTAAATAATTGCAATTAGATATTCAATGAATGAAAGGAAGAAAAAATTGCAACGAGTTTCTTTATTCTGAATATTGGCGAGCTTTCAGGCGTTAGCCTATCTTCAGGCCGATTTCGCAAAAAATGCCATGCTACATAGCTACTTCCCTATGGGAGCTGTGACCCACAGATTGCAAATATTGTAGATACTGACATGGATATGTGGTGCTTATGCCAAGGATTCCCTTAGAGTCTTGTAACTCTGTCCTTAGTAGCTTCGCATCTTTTCTTTTGCGGGTTAAGAACAGCTTCGGCGTCGTATCGTCAATAGGGACATCATCTTCCTGTAAGGAAGTCTTGTATTTGACACGGCGGTGGAATGCTGGAGGCAGTATCTGAAAATGTATATCATAGCACCCATAACCTCGACAATCTTCAGTGTGTCTTCCCTAATTTATCCAGCATCTCCACCAAATTTTACGTATAAAATTAAGAAAAAAAACTTCAAAATGACATAGCAATTCATTTTGAGGTCAGAACAAAATCAACAATTATAAAATACAAGATAATCAATGAATGAGGAAGTTTACAGAATAGCAAAATATAAATGTCAAAATTGATAATAAGTTAATAAAATAATAACTACTTAGCTACAATATGTATAAAAGGTTTAGTTTTTTAAATGGATTTCATAAATTCTAAGTACACAATGATATAATTTGAGTCAAAAGGCGATCCATCAATTAAGTTTATATAAAAGGGCGTACCTGGATCTGTAAAGAAAAAAAAAACAATTTTTATCTCAAAATATTTCGAGAGATTGCTTCCTCTACAGGACTACAAGAATGTGTTAATCAAGTTTACGGTACAATAAATTGATAAAGAGGAAGCAATCTCTCGAAATATTTTGAGAAATATTTGTTTTTTTTTCTTTACAGTCCAGGTACGCCCTTTTATATAAACAATGGTATAAGCTATAATAAATATGTTTTATGCAAGAGCACCACATGTTTGTACATGTAGAAAGAATAATCGACTATTTGTAAACACTTTGGAATAAGACTTTTGGAATGCCTCGTGGCCATATTTAGAAAAGTGATCGTTGTAGAATTCTATGCCTAGCTGTCGACAATGCCTGCCACCAATCAGTTGAGTTCCATCGGATTCCTTCATTCTAGTGTTGTTGAAGGTGAGAGTTGGATTCGAGTCTTGGTACTGAAGCTGGAAACTAAGGATTTGGCTCTGAGGATCGAGCATTACTTCTACTGGAGAATGATCTGACAACAAACTCAAGTATTAGAAATTATGTTTTGTTTTGAGGGGGTCGGTGGAAGGATGATCTAAACCGTTGGTTTTCGACCGTTACGACCAGGGTTCGATTCCCGCATTGGCCTTATTTTTTCTGATAAAAACGTGCTCCAATGACTCCCGATTCTTGCAAAAGTCCAACCCCACCAGCGAGTGCATGATTATTATGGCCTGTACCACGTGTACTAGGGATAAGAAAGAAAAAAAGAGTTGTGTTCTATATTTAATATATTTTCGGCTACATGAACTCAGTAGAATTTAGTTTAAACTAGCGGATGTGCCCGGCTTCGCCCGGGTTTTACCCGAGTAAAGGTTTGTATAACGAACATTTGTTAAAACAATTCTCTATAAACATATAAAAAAAGAAAGATATATTTTGATGATTTTAAACTCGTAAATTTGAATCTCTCGATAAAGTGATCATTTTTTCCCGGTCCCTTGTGCCGTGTCATCCTGAATTTTGTATTTCCTAATTTTCTATATTACAAAATAATCGTTTTATCTAGTGAACATATTTTCCCGGTCCCTTGAAAAATACTCGATAAGTTGAATAAAATCATGGTCGTGAATCTCTCGATAAGGTGATCATTTTTTCCCGGTCCCTGTGTGCCGTGTCATCCCGAATTTTGTATTTCCTCGATAAAGTGAACATTTTTTACCGTTCCCTGTGAGCCGTGTCATCCTGAATTTTGTCTTTCCTAATTCTATACATTACAAAATCATCGACACGGGATATCATTTAATGTTGTCTAAAGGGGGTTAAGAGAGCAGTCTCTTTCAAATGAAAAATGCTTTAATTAAGCAGATGTTTAAAGTATAATATATGAGAGAGGCAATCTTACAGGTTGTCGACGCTGTAAAATCCCCAGAGAGAGTGTTTTTGTAGCATCATGCTGTGACTCACACGATGACCCAAGGTCATCAGGAGCAGCAAACTAAGCCTATCTCCGTCTCAATGGTAGCGCTGCTTGCGAGTTAAATATACAAATCTGCAAATAACTCTAAGGATATTCAAGATATTCAAGAATTTTTTTTTCGTAAACCTTTCCGGGGATACACCTCATTGGATGTATGGTTTTTGAATCCATAGAGGACACACACACACACAGACAGACAGACAGACATTCATTTATATATATATAGATATATACGGATAAAAGATTACATGAGGAGCTTCTTTTTAGGTTTATTGCGAGCTTTCGAACCTTTCGGTTCTTCTACAGGCATGGATAGCATGAATATACTAACTATTAGTATATCCATGCTATCCATGCCTGTAGAAGAACCGAAAGGTTCGAAAGCTCGCAATAAATCTAAAAAGAAGCTCCTCATGTAATCTTTTATCCGTATATATTTAATATATTGTAGCAAAGGTTTTCTTATATTTTATATGTACATATTATCTTTAAAAATATTTATATTATTTATAGTTTCTTACTCTGAAAACTTTTCTCTCATTGCTTATCTTGTATCTTATAAATGTTGATTTTGTTTTTGCCTTAAATAAATTGCCATGTCTCTCTCTCACAACACATTCTGTAGTTTGTCTTTCCTATTTTTTAACGTGACATTATACAATCTTTTCTTCGGGTTAGTTCAATTCATCGGATTGAGGACATCCAGCTGGGCTGACGATGTTTGATCAACTAGACTTGTGTGACTGTGTTTCAAATTAATACAAAGCAATAACGCGCCATCTATATATATCAAAGGAAAACATTCGTATCTTAATGTTTTCATTCGTTATATATAGATGGCGCGTTATTGTTTTGTATTGATTTATGTCTAACTGACTTTGTCCTTATTGTTTGCGGAAGAGCATTGCTCGATGCAAATATTTAAATATAATTCTACTGTCCTAAAATCATATGTCCATAGTTTGCTCAAATACCATTTCTAAGATTCCATCCTTCAGTGTAGCATATATAAGCAGAATGATCCAATATAGTATTAGAGCTCTAAAGAAGTAGTCTGGTGGATTAAAACTTGGGCGAAACCGCTGGGTGGGTTCACCACTGATGAACCAAGCCCTCCCAATCTATTTTATCATCGCAGTGAGGACAGAAGAGGTTTGATTTATTTGTGAAAAGAAACATTCGCGTCTTAATGTCTTCATTTGTTATGTGTTTCAAAGGTCTGTCCCAGTTATCTATGTATAGCTAGGAAAGATGTAGATAGACACGTGGGAAAAAAGCTTGCCAAATGGGACACATTCATTAAACTAGCTTAACAATACACAATACGTTTGAAGAAGAAAAAAAAGTTAACGTCGACGTGTTTCTTTTATTAAAGCTGTAAATTCGGAAAGCTTTCGGACTTTGACGTCCTTCGACAGGCTACTTTTCAAGAAACTGAAAGATAATATTTATATACAGGTAAATATTTACATAATTAGAACTTTTCTTAGCAAATTTTTGATTATATTATATAAAATTCTTTCCTCTTTATCTATGTAAACAAATTTTGTTCTAAGAAAAGGATGACTACCTTAGGATGCTAGGAAAGGCAAAACACCATCTGACACCCTTCAGACAAAAAGTGCGAGAAACCTGGGAGGTCTGATTCTTTCAAGGTGAGGGAGCAGATTGGGTATTATTGTTATTTAATATGTGTAGGTATTGTGGAGTAAGGTCACAATACATTTTATTTGAAATTATGAGCACAACGCGTCATATTTGAAAACTACAAAATTTGATTATAAAAATACTCATAAGATCAAAGAACTTGCGCATAAAATTAAATCCAAAAGACAAAAAACCTCTCGCAATTAGTATCTTTTATTACAAATAACGGACGCTAGCTTTCGAACTATTAGTTCTTCAACGGGCGTTCTTACAAAACGAAATCTGATTCTTATTAATATATATAGAGGTAATAGAAAAAATATATACAAATATTCGCTCAAAGATAGGCTAAAAGGTAAATTAGAGAATTAAAAGATAATCAGATATGCAATTTTTTTTTTTAAAACTAAATTAAGTATAAAACTAAGGGGGGGGGGGGGGGAAGGGGACATAGCAGAATTCGTTCTTCAAACTCTTTTAAAAAGACAGCGGAACTGTTCCGGGACATCTATTCTTCTGTTTATGCTGTCTTTACAACCAGAAACCAAGGATTCCAAAATTAATCTTTCCCCTTTGTATCTGATGTTGTTGTAATGGCAGATGGGGTTATCCAGATCAAAACTATGCCCTGTGTTTAACGTGTGTTGGTACAGAAGGGATCTAGGGTCTTTTGAGCGGATATTGTATTTGTGTTCTTTGATTCGGTTTTCGATTTTTCTGCCTGTTTCTCCTACATAAACGGATTCACAATCTTTGCAGGCAACCGAATAGATCGCGTTGCTTTTATGTTGAACATCATGTTTAACTCCTGGTTTGGTAATGGGGTTCCTCAGTATATGTCCTGTTGTGCTTGTGCTGCGATAGGTGAACTGGATTCCATATTTCCTCAAATCATGGGCTATTCGCTGATTGGTAGGGGAGAAATCTATAAAACCCCTGGTTCTATTGACTGTGAGGGTAACCTTCTTGAACGGGATGAATGTATGCTTTCTTATAAAAAGTCCGGTGGGTATCCAAATGTTCGTAGATTATTGTAAATATTCTCTTTTTCTTTTAAAGCTCGAAGGGAACAATGGGTATGGAATCTCTTAGTTAGGGTTATAACAACTGATATTTTGTAAGAGACTGGACTGTAGGAGTTAAACGGGATATATGATGGTTTGGCGGTGTCTTTGTAATAGACAGTTGTTTGAAAATTATTCATATTTCTAAAAATGAGGGCATCCAGATAAGGTAAGGTGTGGTTTTCTTCTCTTTCTATTGTGAACTTAATTTCTGGGTGGTAACTGTTAAGGGTGTCAAGGATGGCTTGGTCCGCTCCCAGGTGATATTCGCAATATATATCATCAATATATCTTCGCCATTTCTTAATCCCCAGATTTTCTCGACTGTTAATCCATTCGTCTATTGTCAGTAGAACAATTTCTGCTACTGTAAGGGAAAGGGGGCTACCCATGGGTAAGAAAACGTTAGCATCTCTCAAGAAGAACAAAAAGATTACTGATGAACAATACAAGTCATTCATAAACAATAACACAGATATTCCTTACATATATGGCCTTCCGAAGTTACACAAGGAAGATATCCCATTAAGACCAATAGTCGCATACCACCTTTCGCCGGCTATAGTGGTATCTCGTTTTTTGTCTTCACTTTTGTCGCCCCATGTCCGTTCACGGAACAACTATTCAATTAACAACATAGCAGATTTTATCGGTGATATTAGAAGATCTATACCCGACCCTCACAGTAGGATTTGTTCCTTCGATGTGAAATCCCTCTTCCTCTGCCTCCCTCATGATCTCATAATCAGCAACCTACGGGAGGTATTTGTGAAGGCAGATCTTGACAATATTGATACAATTTGTACCATGGTCAAGTCTTGCCTCTCCATTAATAATTTTACATATCAGAACCAGATTTACAGGCAGATTAAGGGGTCACCCATGGGTAGCCCCCTTTCCCTTACAGTAGCAGAAATTGTTCTACTGACAATAGACGAATGGATTAACAGTCGAGAAAATCTGGGGATTAAGAAATGGCGAAGATATATTGATGATATATATTGCGAATATCACCTGGGAGCGGACCAAGCCATCCTTGACACCCTTAACAGTTACCACCCAGAAATTAAGTTCACAATAGAAAGAGAAGAAAACCACACCTTACCTTATCTGGATGCCCTCATTTTTAGAAATATGAATAATTTTCAAACAACTGTCTATTACAAAGACACCGCCAAACCATCATATATCCCGTTTAACTCCTACAGTCCAGTCTCTTACAAAATATCAGTTGTTAAAACCCTAACTAAGAGACTCCATACCCATTGTTCCCTTCGAGCTTTAAAAGAAAAAGAGAATATTTACAATAATCTACGAACATTTGGATACCCACCGGACTTTTTATAAGAAAACATACATTCATCCCGTTCAAGAAGGTTACCCTCGCGGTCAATAGAACCAGGGGTTTTATAGATTTCTCCCCTACCAATCAGCGAATAGCCCATGATTTGAGGAAATATGGAATCCAGTTCACCTATCGCAGCACAAGCACAACAGGACATATACTGAGGAACCCCATTACCAAACCAGGAGTTAAACATGATGTTCAACATAAAAGCAACGCGATTTATTCGGTTGCCTGCAAAGATTGTGAATCCGTTTATGTAGGAGAAACAGGCAGAAAAATCGAAAACCGAATCAAAGAACACAAATACAATATCCGCTCAAAAGACCCTAGATCCCTTCTGTACCAACACACGTTAAACACAGGGCATAGTTTTGATCTGGATAACCCCATCTGCCATTACAACAACATCAGATACAAAGGGGAAAGATTAATTTTGGAATCCTTGGTTTCTGGTTGTAAAGACAGCATAAACAGAAGAATAGATGTCCCGGAACAGTTCCGCTGCCTTTTTAAAAGAGTTTGAAGAACGAATTCTGCTATGTCCCCTTTCCCCCCCCCCTAGTTTTATACTTAATTTAGTTTTTATAAAAATTTGCATATCTGATTATCTTTTAATTCTCTAATTTACCTTTTAGCATATCTTTGAGCGAATATTTGTATATATTTTTTCTATTACCTCTATATATATTAATAAGAATCTGATTTCGTTTTGTAAGAACGCCCGTTGAAGAACTAATAGTTCGAAAGCTAGCGTCCGTTATTTGTAATAAAAGATACTAATTGCGAGAGGTTTTTTGTCTTTTGGATTTAAAAATACTCATACACACTTCATATTTCAATTTTCTTATCCAATTTATCATATAAAAGAATAAAGGTCGCCTCTCCCGTCAAAATAGACGCTAAAACTAAACACCATCTATTGACCGTAAGGGCTGATGTTTTGATTTATTCACCTACCCGATTCCGCTAGTTTGCGGTAACGGTCAATAAATGGCGACTAGTTTTAGCGTCTATTTTGACGGGAGAGTCGACCTTTATTTTTATAGATAAATTTCATCTCGGCAAAATTTCTATCTGTGCATCATTGTATATAATTAAATTATAGCCCGTCAAAGGATTTTATGGCTACTTTTCCGCGAGGATATCACGGGATTTTGGAACAGCGATCCTTTTAAATTGCTACTTCTGCAATGTTGCCATCCAAGACAATTTGGTCCACTATCTATTCCATTGCCCATTCCTACATGAAAAGAGACTGGAAATTCGCGAAATGTCGGGCCTAACTCACTATAATGAACAACATGTATATAAAATGTTTACTACTCTCTTTCTGGATAAAACATTTGTTTATAAATATTTAAATTTTTTCAAGGCGATTGATAAAATGAGGGAAGAAGTGCTCAACTCCACAGACAACGGCTAATTGCTCCCCCTCCCCTCTAAATTGCTTTTCCTCCTCACTCATGTACATATATAACCTTTTAGGGGAATCCCCTTGTAAGTCAATAGTGTTTAAATAAAGGTTTTTGTTGTTGTATATAATTGATTAATATACAGTATAAAACCTCAGTGTAAAGTACACCTAGTTGCAGAGCCAAACTGTCCTTTATAGAGAGGTATTCTCTAGCGTGAGTGTCCTCTCATGGAGGTTCTACTGTATTATAATTTATATAGATAAATAAATCATTTAAATTAAAACACAATAAAATATCATAATGAAAAATATACAACGAAAGAACATTTCTATTCATTTTTGAAAACAAAGTATAAATTTAAATGCGTAATTTTACTTTTGAAAATATTGCCACGTGTAAAATTAGGAAAGACAAACTTCAAGATGAGACAGCAATTCATTCAAGGAAAGAACAAACTATGAATGATAAACAAAAGATAAGCAATGAGGGAAGTTTACAGAGTAGCAAAATATAAACATCAAAAATAATACTCTGTTAATAAAATAATAAATACACTGCGACAATATATTTATTTTTTGTCAGGAAGGAATATAATGCTCACAAAATCCCAACAACATAAATGTCGGTATATGTGATATTAATACGTTATATTTCTAGATAAAAAAACTTTCTCTTATATGTTATCTCATCTGAGACATGACAAGAAAAACAAAGAGTGTACCTATTTATTACAGAAGAATCCATTGACGGGAAACTCCAACAAAAGAAAACAACCCAACATTTAATTATCTGTCAGTATGAAATAGATTTTTGTTGGCCGCTGACTTCGATAAATTCTAATTGGTAAAATCTACCCTACATCTTATAGATTATTATTCACAAAGTGAGAATAAAAGTTAACAAAAGCGGTTTAGGACAAAAAAAAAAGATCTAAGAAAAAAGATAATTTGACTTTCAACCAAAAAAAGAAGTGTATCAATAGATGGGAAGGTCCCAGTGTGGCCAAATTAAAGCAGTCGTTAGCTGGGCCATAATTGGGCATTATTGATCGTGCTGGTGACGTCATGTTGAAAGAGGAAATTGACGTAAATATGCACATATGTTGTGTGACATATGCAAAGTTACTAGATATGCAAACCTGAATCTGTAGTTTGCGGGAATATATTTTATTAACACAAAGCAATAACGCGCCATCTATAAATATAAAATGAAAGGATTTAAAAGCACGAATGTTTCTTTTATACATAATACAAACTTATACTGTCCTTACTGCGATGAAAAAATATATTGGAAGGGCTTGGCTCATCAGTGGTGAACCCTCACAGCGGTTTCGCCAATTTAATTCACCAGACCGCTTCTCAGAGCTCTAATACTGTATTGGATGATTCTTCTTATATACGCAGGACTGAAGGATGGCATCTCAGAAATGGTTTTCAATAAAACTATGGACATAAGCTTATAAGACAGTAGAATTACATATATTTTTTCATCGCAGTAAGGACAGTAGAAGTTTGTATTTTGTATAAAAGAAACATTCGCGCTTTTAAATCCTTTCATTTTCTAAATGTATTTTATTATTAAGACAACGATAATCTCCCTATTTTCTATAGGAGAACAAACACAAGTCAGGGAGAAGATCTTCTTTATAAAAGGACGATTGTAAAAGCTTTAGGGTAAGACGTCATTCTACGGTAATTTTATGTAGATATCTTATTTTACGGTAAAATATGCATATATAATTGATTGAAAAGAATTATATATTCACCTAGGCTCAGCTGGCCCGGCTGATAGTACCCTGTAAGGGCTCCTAATCTAGGAATACAGGATGAGCAGCGTTTGTACTCCATGTTAGGAGCGGCTGCACATGGCGTCTGTTCCTCATGTCAGAGGCGGTCATTTCTTTTGGAGCTAAGTCGGTCTGCTACTGAGTAGTGCTCCCAGTCTTAATGACAAAGGTAGACGCATTCTACTTCACCCAATCATGATGGTTGTCAAATCTCAATCTTTATAAGCTTGCCACCCTAATATGATTGAGTGGAGATAAGAAAGAAGAAGATTATAGATTCGTATAAGAGAGAGAAGGCTGAAAATTACGAAGATCCTTTATTACTTAAAGGTATTTACAAACAATAAGGAAGGACAAGAGATTAAATTATATAAACACCAGCAGCTCTCACCTATCAGCGGCCTGCCCTATCCAATAACAGCTAGCCAACACAACTCAACAAAGCTGCGATATATATGCAGATATGAAAAAACATAAGATAAAGAAATAGATAAGAAAAAAATAAAAGATAAGTGGGTCAGATGTTGATATTAAAAATAAAGAAGGCATCTCCTGACCACGAGCCTTCTCCACGCTGACGAGCGCCAACAGCGCGAAACGCGTTCGTGGATGGCTTTTCTTGATTTATCAAGAAATTGGGTTGGCCAAATATCACGGAGCAAGCTAAATAAACGTTTATTTTATTTTTGCTCCTCTAGATGGCGCTCTGCCATCTAAAAAGCACATGTGCTCGTGGTCAGGAGATACCTTCTTTAGTTTTAATATGTAGATATGTAACATAGACAATACAACAGAGAATTACATTTCAATAAAATAATCCCTTGAAACAATATCAAAATAAAAACATTAAGCCTCCAGGGAAAATATTCTTGTTTACAAATATTTTTTTATTTTAAAATCTCTCAAGCTTTTTCGGGCAAGAAAGTCCTTCTACGGGAGAAAATATCTTACCTCATTAATACGCCAATAAAATAAGATTTAAAATTGAAATAAACAACAAAATCACTTTACTAAATCTTATTTTATTGGTGTATTAATGATGTAAAATATGTTATCCCGTAGAAGGGCTTTCTTGCCCGAAAAAGCTTGAGATATTTTAAAATAAAAAATATTTTAAAAATAAACTTTCCCTGGAGGCTTAATGTTTTTATTTTAATAGAGTATCACATTGTTGAAATATTCTAGAATTGTCACTTTCAACAATAATAGTAACTTGTTGGTGTTTTTGGGGTAAAAAAGAGAAAATGTTACTTAAATATATTTTTAATGTTATCTTTATGCATAGAAACTACAAAAGTAAAATTTAAGAATTAAGAAGAAATACAAAAAAAAAAAGAATCAAGAAGGCACTAACTACGTTGCCAATTGTTAATCATCATATGCTAGCTAATGTTATCATCATCAATTTATATTTATTCATATATCTATATAATTTATTTACATAGAGAAAAATTATTTGAATTAATATACCTAACATAACTAAATCCACACTCCTCGAAAAAGATTTAACTTCCTTTTTATCAGACAATCTGTTATCGTTAAATCAAAACCTTGTAGAAAGGCGTCTTATCCGAAACCTTGAACCCGAAAGCTCTTCTCCCCGATTCGCGTTTTTTTTCTTCTATATTTTATTATTACTTTCATAACACACACGATGTAGACAAATATAGAATTCCAGAATTAGAATTCTGTGGTATGAATTATTTCAAACTTTGCTCATAAAGATTCAGTGGGCATGTTGGCAAGCAAACCTCTTAAATAGACATTCTTGTTAGGCATAGTGCTTCATTGAATAAATAAGTAATATGTCTTAGAGAATTTGACAAACTAATACAATAGGAGATTCAATATTAGACAAGGTTTGATATAAAACAGACACAAGGCTATAATTTAAATACATTACTTCATTTTCAACAATAATTCATAAAGAATAATCGTATTAAGGTGTTGGAAAAATGAATATTTTCAAAATGTATAATAGAAATATATATCTCCGTCAAAACAGGACGTCTAAAACCAGACGCCATCTATTGACCGTCGCCGCAAACTAGCGGCCTCAGCTCGGGTCAAGATTCCATTAGATCCCGTGTGGATCTCATGGAATAAAGTCCGCCCTAGACTGACGAGGGCCATTAGCCCGAAACCATGGTCTCTAGGTGGACGCTTTTCAGTTCGCCAAAGCTGGTGTTGTGGCTTTGTCACCGACCCGAGGCCGCTAGTTTGCGGCGACGGTCAATAGATGGCGTCTGGTTTTAGACGTCTGTTTTGACGGGAGAGGCTACCCTTGTCTCTTTAGATCAATTTCCCCCCGGCAAAATTTCAATCTCTATATATATATTTCACTGTTCAATATAGGGAGCGCACTAGCCGGAAGAAAAATGAAGACTACACACATTGGAACATGATTTCCTCGGTTTAGAAGAGGCAGCATCCGGGAAGGTGAGATGGTACTAAGGGTAGTCCAGGGATCGCTGAAAAAATCGGGAAGCATCAAAGACTCCTGATTTATTTTTTAATTTTCATTATTCTACCTTGGGCCCAGAAAGAATCCAGCTTATATGCTAATGATGACTTCAGAGCGGGAAAACTATGTTGTCCAATCAAGGACTGGCATGACCGATATATCCACATTCTCCCTGAGTTGCTTGGACAATGTTAACGACCTGTTTTTCGCCCTTTCTGAGTGCCGACATGTCTTTTACGGGGTGAATTCATATTGAACGCCATTGTAAAGTCACAACAGGTTTGGTTGGACTCAAAAGGCGAGCCATCAGGTTTGGTGTTTCTATGTAAAATATTCCTACGTACAACATTGTATATGCTTATGTCCATAGGTTCACTAAACACCCTTAAGCTGCCTTCCAGAGAAAATGCAGGATATATCCCCAAACAAACCAAAACAATAGTAGAGCGGTTTAGAGATTAATTTGGCGAAACCGCTGAGAGGATTCACTACTGATGAGCCAAGCCCTATCATTCAATAACTTATATCATTGCAGTAAAGTCTATAGAGATACATTTTGATGATATTATTGAAAAGAAACACATTGCCAGTAAATTTGTTACAGATTTTAACATTGTATATGTACAACATATAGAATACGGCAAATATAGAGTAGATAAAAAAGAGGGAAGATTTAATTAATGAAAAATTATCTTGATGATTTCTATTCGCCAGAATAGTCCTTTGATAATTCAAAAACGAATTTTACAAACTTTCAATAAAGAGTTAACAATCATCTGGTCTACACTAAGGACATACACCAAAGATTCAACAAATTCTGAAGAATGTACTTAACTAAATAAGTGACTACTAATGTAAACATACTGATATGTAAATATGTATATATCCCTTTAAACTACTTTTTCTTTTTTTCATTCAAATGTATATATTTCACACGCAAATATCCGATTTGTGGATATAGCGTGTATTCTGCAATTGTTAAATAAAATAAATTAAAATGAGTTTTATTTTTCAATTAAACAAGCCAAAGAAAGCTTTTGAACGAAGGTGCTCTTCAATGGGCTTAGCTGGAATCTGAGAGTGAATCTAAGTTCGTGGAAGGACGACGTTGTTTGAATGCTTAACTTGTTTGTCTGATTGATTTAATCTTCAAGTGATATATATGCTAACAAAATTTCCACTATCTAATAACAAAATTTGATTAAATATTATATTACGAATGGCAAACTGCTGTCAAACTGTAACCTCGACACTACAATACTCGTAAAATAACGTTTTGAAAATTATTTGAAACTTTATTTTTATTGCGTGTGGGAGGTTGTAAAAATAGTTTTCTTTTTTTAACGAGGTTAAGATTTTCTTCTGAGAAATCGCCTGGTTTTGTTACCTCGCCCCCACAAAACCATCATTCGTAGAATTTGTAGACTTGTCTACTGGTAATCAAATCTTAAAAGAATCAATGTGTGAATTAACATTTTACTTTGTACTTATATTCTACATTGAACATATATTTCACATTGTTGGTGAACCATCACACTACAATCATATATCTATAGAAGTTCTTAGAATTTTTTTTTATCATCAAAAACGTGACTAACATAACGGTAACTCATCAAACAGATGTTCATATAGCAAAATATTTGTTGAACGCACTTGAGCACATAAACATGTATATATATTATATAATATAAAATGCAAAATTTTATTTTTAAAAACATGTTTTTATTTTCACTATTGACTATTATTTTATTCTAGACCATAGAATTTAGAATACTTTGAATATTTGTTTAAAATATGTATAGTTAACATACCTATTTTTTGAATTCACGAATATAGGATTCATTTTATAAATTCTATATTACAGTGAAAAATAATTTATATGTAATTCTTTTTTCAAGTAATTGAAAATAAAAACTACTTGAAAGGTAAATAACTATCTTTCCTTTTTCACGACTGCACCTCCAACATCATTCCAACATTAAAACATTATAATTATAACATATATATGTCAAAATAGTACCCAAAAAATGTTCTGAGATCAGGTGAATAAATTAATAAAAATGCATCTCCTGATTATGCAACTGAAATTTGGTGATGGCTTACGCCATCTGTCGGTAAAAATATCAACTAATCGTTGATCATTATTTCAGAATGGGCCAAATATACTTTCGTGATTAATCAAGAAAAGCTAACTACGTACACGTTTCGGAATGTTGGCTCTCATCAGCGTTGTGCAAGCTGTACTTCAACGACAAAAAAAGCTGGTTTTTGGGACATCCTGAAAATTATGAAAGGTGTATTAAAGGCCGGAAGGGCGTATTTAGCCAATTCTGGAAAATTAAAAATCAACGAAAAATTAATATTTATTTAGACAAATGGCGCAAACCAACAGCTATAAGAAAATACGTTATTTATTAATAAACCCTCGTATACTACAACAATATTGGCTGGATTCACTCACTCAGAAAGACGTCTAGTATAAATTAAAACGATGACAGGCTGGGAAGTGGAGTGTCAGCGAGAGCTCACCAGCTGTTGATCGATGAGTGTTGTGGTAGAAGAATGGAGTGACAAGATCTCTCTTCTTTCTTATAATCTTGGTGTTAACGCCATTTATTTATTTAACAGTTGCAAAGACACGCCATACCCACAATTAAGATAATTTCGTGTAAATCTGAAATTATATACAAATCAAATCATAGTGAAATTAACATAATTGAACATTGGGAAGCACGAAAATTACACATCCGATGTCAAATTTTGCATATAGTAATTATAAATAGTACCTTGAAATATGTACAGTCAATATTTTCGCTTTAAAATATACAGCCTGCAGTATCTATTAAACTTGATGTATTGGTCTTTATTGTAAATAACTTGTTTTGTATTTGTCAGGTAAAGTTGGTTTTGATAACGCTATTGATGTGCATGTGGGTTGAAGCGCCGTATGTAAGGTGGAATACTTGAATGGATTTAATCCTATTTGTTAGGAGAGTCACATTCAGTAGGCCACAGAGGACTGTGAGACTGTAATTATTGCCACCATAGCACGCACAGAGTGTTAATTTACATAATTAGAAGATGTTTGGGAATATGGGCCGAGTTCCTATGAATATTGAACATACCTTGCTATAACAACAATGTGGAATGAGTAGTTGTGTAGAATAGTCTACTGTTTCACTGATCTATGGTACATATAAGAACCAATTTACAATAAAATCATGAAAGGCGTGAATAAATCCACATTCAGATATTAGCTAAAGACAACGAGAATCTTTCCATTCACTAATTTACTAGTTGAGACTCCACAATTGACTCAGGTTGAAATGCTTACAAGTGAAGTTCAACCGGCAATGGGCGGGGATGATGACTAGGAAACGTTCTACCTAGCTAAGTCTCAGAGCTGCTACCAAATAACTCCACAAGACCTAACACGACGTGATAAATCCATGTATAGTAACTCTCTTTGCCTCTAATTTGCCCAGATTAATCTATTAGCTTGATTTTCTTTATATAATTTTCCCTGTATATAAATATCATGTTACCATTCAGTTCTATCAATGTTTTTCCTGCATGTATCCTATATTTCTGCTTGGAGAATCTGTATAAGACTAAAAGGTATTAATAAAGCTTTTGTTGTTGTTGTTAAATCTTTCCATTCGCTACAGAAGAAGACATACAAGTCGGAAAGAAGAGCTTCTATATATCGAACTGCGAAACTTTAGAAATGATCCCTTGAAGTAAGGTCATTCGAGCTTCTATATATCGAACTGCGAAACTTTAGAAATGATCCCTTGAAGTAAGGTCATTCGAGCTTCTATATATCGAACTGCGAAACTTTAGAAATGATCCCTTGAAGTAAGGTCATTCGAGCTTCTATATAAGCTATAATATGAAGATCCCTTCTCCCCGACCTGACATCTATTACCTAAAGTAATGCTATAAACATTAACCACACACAGTGTATAAAGCTACTGCAGTAGTACCAAAAATATATACTCGTTGTGAAGCCAAATGACGAAGAGAAGCCATTACCTGAGAACATGTTCAAATGAAAGCTGTATCCACGCCATGATGGAAGGTCATCAAGAAAGTTTCAGAGATGACTATCAAATTTCTTGAAACTTCTGTTGCATTTGAGGTTTCATTCTTTTTTCATTGTTATCGGAATGAAACCTTAGGTGCAACAGATGCATTGATGAGCTCTACTCTTCCCCGGCAGACACCATCAAAAGTCTCAAGCTTTACAAGCTTGATACCTTAATATGATTGAGTGGAGATAAGAAAGAAGAATAATAAGGCATTTTGCTATTTGTGTAAGTTTTCAATATTAGAATTTGGTTTTGAATTTTTGGTTGAATCTCTTCTGTTTGACATTCCTAGTTTGATAATCTTTGCTTGGATTTTTCCATCAACGAAGTCACAAATTTCCCTGTGATATGAATATATTTTTGACACCTCGATACCTTTATTCAATAACATAGAGCATTTGAGAATTGGTGCAGACCACATATAGCTTAATTCTTCCGTAAGTGGTGCCTGGTAAAAGGGCAATAAAGTAGATGTTTTCGAATTATTGAATCATATTGATTCATGACGAAGTTTCGATTTTTAATTCAGTTTTTCAAATATATCTCATTGTTTGGAATGAAATTTCCATGAATTAGGTTCAAATACAGAATTTTAGTACAACAAAGTCATAGTTTGATCAATCAACGTTAATCATGATATTTAAAAGCACGAAATATTGCGCGCTGATATATTGATATTTTCATTAAATTCAATAAATTCATTCTTCACAATATAATCATGATAATAATATTCTTTGATTTTTTGTAATTCACTGAAAATTATGGTTGGCTGAAAGAGTATTGAAAGAGATTATATTAAATATGATATACATTGGTAACGACAACAATGGGGAAATGCCTTCAATCAATTCCAATACTGGTGTTGAAAAAATGGAGAGACGGTTAGCACTCCCCTTGACAAGGATGGAATGGTCTTCGGACCCAACACATATACAGTTAGCACTCCCCTTGACAAGGATGAAATGGTCTTCGGACCCAACACATATACAGTTAGCACTCCCCTTGACAAGGATGGAATGGTCTTCGGACCCAACACATATACAGTTAGCACTCCCCTTGACAAGGATGGAATGGTCTTCGGACCCAACACATATACAGTTAGCACTCCCCTTGACAAAGATGGAATGGTCTTCGGATCCAACACATATACAGTTAGCACTCCTCTTGACAAAGATGGAATGGTCTTCGGACCCAACACATATACAGTTAGCACTCCTCTTGACAAGGATGGAATGGTCTTCGGACCCAACACATATACAGTTAGCACTCCCCTTGACAAAGATGGAATGGTCTTCGGATCCAACACATATACAGTTAGCACTCCTCTTGACAAAGATGGAATGGTCTTCGGACCCAACACATATACAGTTAGCACTCCTCTTGACAAAGAAGGAATGGTCTTCGGACCCAACACATATACAGTTAGCACTCCTCTTGACAAGGATGGAATGATATTCTGACCCAACACATGTACGGTTAGCACTCCCCTTGACAAGGATGGAATGATATTCTGACCCAACACATGTACGGTTAGCACTCCCCTTGACAAAGATGGAATGGTCTTCGGACCCAACACATATACAGTTAGCACTCCTCTTGACAAAGATGGAATGGTCTTCGGACCCAACACATATATAGTTAGCACTCCCCTTGACAAGGATGGAATGGTCTTTGGACCCAACACATATACAGTTAGCACTCCCCTTGACAAGGATGGAATGATCTTCGGACCCAACACATGTACAGTTAGTACTCCCCTTGACAAGGATGGAATGGTCTTCGGACCCAACACATATACAGTTAGCACTCCCCTTGACAAGGATGGAATGGTCTTCGGACCCAACACATATACAGTTAGCACTCCCCTTGACAAGGATGGAATGGTCTTCGGACCTAACACATATACAGTTAGCACTCCCCTTGACAAGGATGGAATGGTCTTCGGACCCAACACATATACAGTTAGCACTCCCCTTGACAAGGATGGAATGGTCTTCGGACCCAACACATATACAGTTAGCACTCCCCTTGACAAGGATGGAATGGTCTTCTGACCCAACACATATACAGTTAGCACTCTCCTTGACAAGGATGGAATGGTCTTCGGACCCAACACATATACAGTTAGCACTCCCCTTGACAAGGATGGAATGGTCTTCGGACCCAACACATATACAGTTAGCACTCCCCTTGACAAGGATGGAATGGTCTTCGGACCCAACACATATACAGTTAGCACTCCCCTTGACAAGGATGGAATGGTCTTCGGACCCAACACATATACAGTTAGCACTCCCCTTGACAAGGATGGAATGGTCTTCGGACCCAACACATATACAGTTAGCACTCCCCTTGACAAGGATGGAATGGTCTTCGGACCCAACACATATACAGTTAGCACTCCCCTTGACAAGGATGGAATGGTCTTCGGACCCAACACATATACAGTTAGCACTCCCCTTGACAAGGATGGAATGGTCTTCGGACCCAACACATATACAGTTAGCACTTTCCTTGACAAGGATGGAATGATCTTCGGAACCAACACATATACAATTAGCACTCCCCTTGACAAGGATGGAATGGTCTTCTGACCCAACACATATACAGTTAACACTCCCCTTGACAAGGATGGAATGGTCTTCGGACCCAACACATATACAGTTAGCACTCCACTTGACAAGGATGGAATGGTCTTCGGACCCAACACATATACAGTTAGCACTCCACTTGACAAGGATGGAATGGTCTTCGGACCCAACACATATACAGTTAGCACTCCACTTGACAAGGATGGAATGGTCTTCGGACCCAACACATATACAGTTAACACTCCCCTTGACAAGGATGGAATGGTCTTCGGACCCAACACATATACAGTTAGCACTCCCCTTGACAAGGATGGAATGGTCTTCGGACCCAACACATATACAGTTAGCACTCCCCTTGACAAGGATGGAATGGTCTTCGGACCCAACACATATACAGTTAGCACTCCCCTTGACAAGGATGGAATGGTCTTCTGACCCAAAACACATATACAATTAGCACTCCCCTTTACAAGGATGGAATGATCTTAGGACCCAACACATATACAGTTAGCACTCCCCTTTACAAGGATGGAATGGTCTTCGGACCCAACACATATACAGTTAGCACTCCCCTTTACAAGGATGGAATGGTCTTCGGACCCAACACATATACAGTTAGCACTCCCCTTGACAAGGATGGAATGGTCTTCGGACCCAACACATATACAGTTAGAACTACCCTTGACAAGGATGGAATGGTCTTCGGACCCAACACATATACAGTTAGCACTCCCCTTGACAAGGATGGAATGGTCTTCGGACCCAACACATATACAGTTAGCACTCCCCTTGACAATGATGGAATGGTCTTCGGACCCAACACATAAACGGTTAATGCACATTCACTCTACTTTGGTGGAACATAACCATATTTAAAAAAATGCCAATACTGGATAACTAGTTCTAGTAAACAACTAGATGCTAAACTAGAGATCAAATAACATCCTTGCGTTCACGTTCAATATTTTACATGTTTAGCACAATATCTGGTCATCAGATGCGTTAATTATCCATGTATCTATACAATATTATCTTTAATTAAAAAGACATATATTAAATCAAAATATAATTTATTTTACCAATATTTCAGTTGGCTGAACGCCAACCTTTATCAAGGTGTTATAACATATTTAATATGATAATATTATCTAAGGGGGGTTAAAGTGTTATGTAATTAAAATAAGTAAGAAGGACGTAACCAATATAACTTTGCATATTATTTATTATTAATAGCAATTATACAAAAACAAATCTTGGTATATATGTTTTACGTGAAAACAACAATATAACTAATTATTATATATTAATTCCTTTTCAAACATGAGCTCATCTATAGCCATTATTACTCTGTGTAATATCCAACAGGAAGTGTGTTTAAGATTATAAATATGTGAAAGTCAAAACGACAATCTGAAAAATGATTCTTTTGATGGTTTGAATAAGGAAGCTCTCGACCCGGACTTGATGAAATTAAACAAATAAAACTTTAACACCCACAGAGAGAACTCTCAATAGAGAAGATTTTGAATAAAAATACATTAAAATATAATTATATTTAGAATCTTGAAGAGATAGAGATTGCTTGGTTTAATTTATTGTTCTTGAAGTAAGAGACATTTCGGCCAGTAGAGTTTTCTTTTTCGGCGTTTCTCTTTTGTCCTCGTCAGAAAAATATTCAAACAAAACTATATGGAAAGGCGTTCGAAATATGTTCGAGGCATCTGTGTGGAATTTAAAGAATGAATATATGTATAGTATTTTAAGAATAAATGTAAAGTCCATAATATCAACACAAATTAGCTAGTGGACGACTCGAATTTTTCTTCTATTTCAGAACTTTCGAAAATAAACTTTTAAGAGGACCGGAACTCAATTCTCTCTCCAATTTCCTTTATGTGTAATGCTCCTGTATAAATATTTCAATTGTAGCGTAATTAGCTATATATGGTAAGTTAAAACAATAGAAAATAGGAGAATACATCTCTAGCTTTAACTAAACCCTAATCTTCAGAATTTATTAGACATCATATGTGTATTTTTTTATATTTCATTTACATATAATACACGGGGGTCGGTGGAAGGATGGTCTAAACCGTTGGGTTTTGACCGTTACGACCCGGGTTCGATTCCCGCATTGGGCACTTTTTTCTGAGTGCAACCACATGTCTACACATATAAAAAGCAGTTCGACTTTGCACTTAAAAATATACCTGGGTTTGGTTACTTGCACTCGCTGGTGGGGTTGGAATTTTGTAAGAATCGGGGGCCATTGGAGCATTTTTTTGTTAAATCAGAAAAAAAGTGCCCAAAGCGGGGATCGAACCCGGGTCATAGAGGTCGAAAACCAACGGTTTAGACTATCCTTCCACCGACCTCTCCACTTTATGATCATAAATGTCTTCTTGATTTGGTGCGTGAAAATATTCCTTCCATTTACTATTCCCTAAAATATTATTATCAAGTGTGCAAATATGACTCCGTGTTTATTTTCGGGTAGAATATACAATGAAATTAGAACAAAATTACACTAGGCATTTATTGAAAATTATTGTAATATTCAACATTCTTCCATAATTTGGATAGTTTATGAATGCCATCATGGAAAAGTTTTGGTTTCGAGACAATCCATTCATCTAGCCAATATTCAACTTCTTCGCTTTCTTGAAGTGCTGGTCAGCTAGCCATAATTTTAAAAAGTTCAATCAAACGTTGATACATCTGGAAAAGAACAATGAAAAAAGACAGATTTTATTTTCCTTTACAACATGCGCATTTCAAAGAAGACATTATCGAGATACTGTATTATTATTCCTAATATACGTGGTACAGGCCAGCATAGTAAGGAAGTCGACACAGTTGGCCAGATGGAAATCTGGTCACCTGCGGTCTCGAGTCTATAAAGAGGGAGTCAAAAGCTTCCCCATGTGCACTAGGTGCAAAACCGAAGAGGCCACTCCCCAACATATACTAAATTGTATTGGAAAGGACAGCGGATCCCTGTACAGAGAACCAAGAAGAGTTCTTGAGTGTCTTTATGAGCACGACCTCCAAGATCTTGTCTAATTTAGACTAATAAAAGAATAAGAAAAAAAATGGTGGGTAGAAGTTGGCGACTGCTTTTACTGTAAGTGCACCACATGTCTACACATGTGAAAAGCAGTTCGACTTTGCACTTACAAATGTGCCAGAGCCCCGTTTGGTTACTAAACTTGCTGGTTGGATTGGACTTTTGCAAGAATCGGGGGTTATTGGAGCATTTTTCAAATTAGAATGAAGTTCCCAATGCGGGATTCAATCTCGGGTCGTAACGGTCGAAAACCAGCGGTTTAGATCACACTTCCACCGACCTCGAGATACTGTAGGGGATAAATACTAAGGTTCCTACACAGAGGCAAGGTAATGAGTGAACTATATGTTCAATATAAATTTTAAAAGAGATTGATTGAACGATATTTAGGACATGGAGGGGGGCATAGGATTGGAAGCAGGCGTAGATGGAAGCCAAGCTGATGGCAATGAAGTATTTCATGAATTATTCAGCTCTAATTCAATGTGGTACAATAAAATAAAACACGATAAATTATTATTGCGGCGGCCCACAATGGCGTATGGCCTGTACTATCGTCAGCTGTTGGCATTCTAAATCCACAGAGTTAAATATATCCTCATTATCATGTTTTCCTTCATGCAATAAATTTGTTAAAAACTATAAATCAGGGAAAGTACGTTTATTATAAACTACAATGGAATAAGAACTATAAGGAGAAAATGGTAAATAAACTAGTTAAAAATAGGTTAACTCCGGTACACTGTACTTTATATTTATTATTTTCGATTATAAAATAACAATAATTTTCAATTACCTCTTCCACTTCATTCTTACACACACAAAATAATAAATATAAGTTGACCAGCTCTCTCAGTAGCTACTCATAAGAAGTTGGTGGACAAGTGTTTAAAACCTTCGATTCCCGACAGCCCTGAACCAAATTGAATCCCGCATTGAACACTTAGTGTTAATATATGAATAACCTTCACATATATTATTCATTGTTTAAAATATCATAAGCTAGGTTGCGTTTTTCGAGCGGTACCTAGTAAAGTTATTTTGGAACAAGGAACCAGTAGAAACTCCAGAAATTTTTCATTATTCCATATGTGATTCTATAAAGTTACACTCTATCTATAAGCAAATAATCATATTCAAATCAGTCCTTTAGCTCCTATATGAGATGAAGAGCTATGAATGGCTATTTAAGGACTTAATATTCTTGATACATTGGGACTTCTTAGACGGCTACCTTTTTGGTAAAATCCTTGTCAAAGAGCGACCAGGTTTCCAACCTACACGAGGGTTTAAAATCTACCTTTTAAGTACCATCTCACTTTTAAGGCAATCGACCACAATTTTGTGCATAATATTGAAATAAATCCATAATATCTCTAATTATTTAAAGATATTATCGTAATATAAAATTTTATAACTAATTTTTATTTATAATTTAATAAATAAAAATATTACTGATATTTAACAGAAGTATTATATGTATATATTATCACGTATATTTCTTTATATTAATGAGGTATTTATATATATATATCGTCTTTTTTAAATGAAGCGCTCTCTTGAGTTTAGATTTTTTAATTGATCTAGTTTAAAAATGAAGCCGAAAATTAAATAAATCATAAATGTATAGGGACTTGACCATTTTGAACTAAGAACCCAACTTTCCGTCTTCTTTTTCAAGTAATGCATGAAGAAGTTAGAAGGATATTGAAATATTCTGGAACTTTTACACATCCACTCGATTAAAAAAAATGAAACATAGAGATAATTGAAGATAGAAGAAGAAAAGGCGAAGCGTTTCAAGTTTCAATGCAAGATGAATCTTTAAGGTGTGAAATCATCAGGCTTTTCAGAGGTAAAACACGAAGCTTATCTCTGATGTCTTCACTTTAATATTGTAGCAAGGAATTATTTTATTGAATTATTATAAATCATTACGTTCTGAATACATCTTTAGGTTTTAAAAGAACAATCAAACAATATACAACCTCTATATACATTTGGAATATATAAATAAAATATTATTTTGAGTTTAATCTGTTCATTAAATTATTTCACATTTTACCTTCCCTACACAATTGAAAGGTTTTAAAATTTTATTGAAGATATTTAGAAAGCACAGAATTCAATTTCTGGGCCAACTCTAAACGACTTTCTTTCAACGTGAATCAATTAAGCAGATTGGGCCCGTTTATGAAATAGCCGGCGGCTGTTGAGGCACAATGGGCGAGTCAACCAGCTCTAAGTGTGATGGCCCGGAGAAAAACACACCAAGCCCAATGAATACCATCAGAAAAGGCTTTGAAATTTCCAACAAAGGCGGGAATCCAGCGATAGAATACGATAGAGGGAGAGAGAGGTTAGATTAAAGTGTGGCTAGGTGGAGATTGGAATAAATTCGATGAATTAGTTTTAAGATTGACAATGTTTCTTTTCTGTTTTCCTTTTAATAAGAGTTCTCGGGCCGGACGGAGCCACACACCCGCCCTAAAGAGATCCCACCCGGACGACGGTTCCAGTCGTTAGACCTAGAGACCTCCCAACACTCCGAGGAGGTCACTCCACGCTCCAGGAGGAGGGCGACGCTCTAGGCTTGACATTGTACACCGTCCATCTTGGATGTTATTTGGAGATAGAATTCCGGAGATGTTATTGTTGTTGTCGTGTCCAATGAAGAGCTCAGATGTCTCCATGCATCTCTATCACAGCAGCAGGAATTGCTCTTCATTAGAAAATGGGTGACGTTGCCACGTTAGTCACCTTGGAAGCTAACCAGAATTTGGTCGAATATTCCAAGGGTCCAGGGGGGACCGCAGGGAGGTGTGGTCGGACTTCTCTCCCCCCCCCCCTCCGGAGATGTAACTGAGAATATAATGTCAATTGATGTGATTTACTCTGTTTTTGTTCAAAGATTTACACACAGCGCCATCTGACTCTCAATAGAAACCAAATAGGAAACGTCAGGTCAATGGTTGCCGAACGACTGGCTTGTCACCACACTCCAGTCACTACTGTCGATGAACTGTGACATCGTGTTGAAGCTGTGGTGGAAAGTGTACCTATACATGCCACCCAATCTCTGTTTGACTCAATGCCCAGGTGAATAAGGGCTGTTATTGTTGCCAGAGGTGGTTCTTCTGGGTACCGATTTCTCAGGATTCATACCCCCAATTTCTTGATAATATAATTACTTGTTACAACCAAGTATAAATGCATTTGTCCAATAAGCATCATTTTTATTTTGTATTTCTTCTTGGTGTTGCAAATATATTGATTAGTAGTGTGGATTCCAAATTCACTACAAACAAAGAATCAAAAAAGTATAAGTTCTATTTATTAAAGGTAAATTGAATATAAGCTGCATAACGATGCTTATCTGTTCCTTAAAATTATTCTGAATGTTTAAAATAGTTCTAACACTTCAGCTAAACACCAAATTATGATAATTTATTGAATGGAGAATAATAATTATTATATAAAGAAAAATGTGTGAATACTTTAGAATATTTTGAAGATTTTAATAGAGTTTGGCATCCAACTGAAATCCATCTGACATCAGAAACCTTGTTTCCGATTCAATTCGTCTGAAGAGAAGCAAAACTTATCGCTTCACCTTACTCGGTATTAAATTCGCGTATCATAATTGATGAATAGCGGGTGAAATTTTGTAAACCGTAATAGTGGATATTATAACATATACAGTTTGGAAATTCAATTAAGGTCGTTTACTTACAGTGCAGAAATCAAGTTGTCTTTAGTTTGGTGATTGTTTCTTATTTAACTTTCCTCCATGGCTAGTCCAGAAGCATCTGGAAAACACCACAAAGATCTGAAGTCATACATATATATACAGGGTCCATTATGAAAGTAATGAGCATTTACTGGCAAAATACATTTATTGATCGTAATTTGTGCAAATGTTCAATATTATTTAAAATACATTCCTCCTGCATCAATACACTTGCGGAGACGCGTTTGCCACGCCTGAAAGGCACCCTGAAACTCCTCGACAGGAATGCTTCTCAGGAACGTTGTAACATGTTGTTGGATGTTTTCCACGGTTTCCCAATATTTTCCTTTCATCTCTCTCTTGAGTCGTGGAAGCAAAAAGAAGTCACATGGAGCTAAGTCAGGACTGTAAGAGGGGTGAGGGATCACCGGGGTGTTGCTCCGGGCCAGGAAGTTGGTAATGATGAAGGCTGTGTGGCTGTTGGCATTGTCATGGTGGAGCTTGACCGTGTCTTTGATGTCAGTCCTCACGCGTGCGATCCGGCGTTTCAATCTCCTGAGCACCTCCAGGTAAAAGGCTGAGTTTACAGTTTGTCCCTGCGGTACAAACTCACAATGTTCTACTCCTCGGATGTCAAAGAAGACAATGATCATCGTTTTGCTGCGCGACTTGCTCATTCGCGCTTTCTTGGGGCGTGGGGATGATTTTTGTGCCATGCACAGCTCTGCCTTTTCGACTCTGGGTCGTATTCAAACATCCAGGATTCGTCTCCGGTTACTACAGAGTTCAGAAAGTCCGGTTCATTTTGAATCAAATCCATCAATTCTTGACAGCGCAAAATTCTAAATTCTTTCTGGTCTTGCGACAACACTTTCGGCACAAGCTTCGCACAGACCTTACGCATTTGCAGATCCTCGGTCACTATCCCATGTACCACAAATGTGGACATGTGTAATGTGTCAGCAATTTTCTGGATGCTTAATCGACGGTCGGTACGCAAAACTTCGAGCACACGATCTACGTTCTCGTCAGTTCTGGCCGTTGTTGGACGTCCTGAACGGGGTTCGTCGGCGACCTCCTCCCGGCCTTCCTTGAACGCCTTGTGCCACTTCACAGACTGTGATCTTGAAATGCAATCGTCCTTGAAGGCTTTTTGCAGCATCTGGAATGTTTCGGTTGCATTTTTTTCCAAGCCTCTCGCAAAACTTTATGGCGTATCGTTGTTCAAGCGAACGCTCCATCGCGCTATGTTACAAAAGTTGAAAACACACTTCAAGCGGAGGCATGTATCTCCCCTCACACTGCTCGAACTCAACTGACGACCGGATGGATTGAAAGGGCATATCCCTCCACCACATTTCCCCCGGTTTTACCGTGCTGCCATCTGTCGTAGCGTCACAATAACATTATGCTCATTACTTTCATAATGGACCCTGTATATATATATTTGCTTTGAAAATAGAGCAATCCATAATTAATTCATTAGATAATAAAAAAGGCATATATTGGATTTAATGAAAGATTCATTTTGCCAATATTTCGGTTGGCTGAACGCCAAACCTTTATCAAGGCATTATATTTTTGTATACAAAAACTCAGCGCAGCATAGCGTTATAATATCAGTTTTTTGAAAATTATTTCAACTTTGATATTATAACACTATGCGGCGCTGAGTTTGTGTATACAAAAATGTAATGCCTTGATAAAGGTTTGGCGTTCAGCCAACCGAAATATTGGCAAAAAATATATATATATATATTTCACTAAATCCAATATATGCCTTTTTTATTATCTAACATATATACTGTACTAGACGGGTGACCCGGGCTTCGCCCCGGGATTGACCCGTGTGCATATCTACCCGAGTGATATATATTTAGATAAGATTTTTTTAAATAATTGTTTGTTATTAGCATTATCTATTTGTTTGCATCAGCATAATTTAATTTAATCTTTGATAGAGGGCGCTGTTCGTGAGCTAAGTAGAATAATTTGAATATATAGTTTTAATAATTGATTTATATATTTTTTAAAATAGCCTATCGTCTTCCCCGTATTTTTTTACCTATGTATGGAAATTTTGGTATGCATTAGTGAACTACTGTGAATTTGTATACCGGACATACAAACAAACAAACGAACATACAAACATTCATTTTTATATATATAGATATACAGGATTATAAATATTTAAAATATATGTTTAATAATATTATAGCAACCAATATATGTGTTATGGTAAAAAAATCTTCATAAAATATATATTTTACACGTATTAAGTATATATAACCGCAAATTATACATTGTAAAAGCTTCTATCACATTCATTTCCCGGAATGAATCATTTCAACAAATTTAACCATGAACTAAAATAATATGTTCTCAATTAATGAACTTTTAAACTTCGAAACACGTGAACTCTTAGTCTATTTAAGCATTCTTATGTTCTCACACAATATTTACTTTTAATTGGTATAGGCGCATCATTGTCTCTCGATTTTATGATTTCAAATATTTTGAATAACGAATTTACACAAGTAGGACACATTGTCAATGTCATAAAAGGTTTTACACGAGGTATCCATAAAGGATGCTGAATATAGACGAATATCAATTAAAGATGCTTAAAGTGTTTGAAACCCTATGGAAAAAGAGCAGAGCGAAACATAAGCAAAGTTGGAGAAGGTGTCTCTGAAAATTAAAAGCTGGCATAGTGGTACTTTCGAGATAAAGGATTTTTCGGAAGGATTCGGTCCAGTATATCATTCACAACAATCTACAATAAAAAATCTCAGAAAGTCTGGGCCTGGACTCCCTACATTCGAACAGAAACAGTCTCTGAGAAACATATGACCACATTGGCCGAAGATGATAATAAATAGCTCAAGAAAGCCATAACGTGGGTTTATGGTTATTACCCGCAAACTGGACGTTAATCAAGAAAACGGCGCAGTAAATAGAAAGCAAAAACAATTTTCGCTTCTTGAAATCTGAACTCGAAGTTATCTGTTTGTATAATTTTGTATAATTATCTAATATACACCGTTATTGTGTCACTTTGAGCCAGACCCTTAGCGCAGCAAAAAGGAAGCACACACTCACAATTATATTCGCTTCTTGAAATCAAAAATCGAAGTTCACTGTTGGCATAATTTTATATAAGACTCTGGAAACACCACTATTATTTTGTAACTGAGAGAGAAACCACTAACAAGAATGTTAATTTCAAAGTTTATTGCAGAAAAAAGAAAGTACACAAGCAAAGAATATTAGCTTCTTAAAATCTAAACTCAAGGTTCTGTTCGCATAAATTTTATAATACTATAGAATACACCATTATTTTGTCACTTAGAGCCAAACCACTAGCAAGAATGTCAATCTCAAAGTTCAGCGCAGAAAAAAGGAAGCACACAGACAATCAATATTCGCTTCTTGAAACCAAAACTCGAGTTTCTATTCGCATAATTTTGTATAATACTCTAATATACACCATTATTTTGTCACTTTGAAATTGACATTCTTGTCAGTGGTTTGGCTCTGAGTTTAGCGCAGTAACAAAAACAATATTAGCCTCTTGAAATCCAAACTCAATGTTCTGTTGGCATAATTTTATATAAGACCCTGATAACACCACCTTTATTTTGTTACTTAGAGTCAACCACTAACAAGCAAGTTGATCTCAAAGTCTGGCGGATGATGTGAGAATACAGGAGGAAGCAGCGGCTAGAAAAATGGGCTCCTTTAGGTTAAACCCTCCCTCACCATAAGATCAATGTGCAGCTGTTGCTGATTTTGTTTTTTTATCCAAGTACAGAGATGTTCTACTTCCGCATGCCCAATCCACGCCGTCGCTAAATGACTATTTTTTATACAATCGAGTAAAAATGTCTCTTATAGAACGACAATCCGAGTCATGAAAAGAAATATTAGAAAACTACCACAAGTTCTTAAAATGCTTTAAGAATTATTACTTGACATAGGGTCTGGTTTTAAAGGTTTTCCTGTAGTTAAGAGAACTTGACTACAGAAAACTAACGCAGCAATCAACCTAAACACATCGTAAATTTTTATACAAGGATTTACTCGATACCTAACTATGTCAATAAGATTATATTTGTGATAAACTTAATTTTATAAAGGTTTTAATGCACTTATCCGCCAGTTAGCAGCCTTTCGGGAACTGACCACGTCCTTCTAGCCGCCGTCTGAGAGTACTTACATTCCAGTATATGGAATGAGAAAAATATTCAGTAAATCTTTTAAAAATCATTCCTCCTAGGAATTAATTTAAAATATTGTATTCAACAATACCTGAATAATCTACTAAGCTCTTTACGTGTTCTTGAGAATAGGAATTTGTACTTTAAAGCAATAGCCGTCGTATATTTCGTCAGAGAACTCTAAGATTATCTGAACTGGAATAAATCCTTGGTTCCACACATTAACAACTTTTCACACTTATAACTATTAGATGTGAATTTGGAAACCTCTAGGATTGTAGCTGTAGTGATTCCATATGCTGATTTCTTCTCTTTTTTTTTTTAAGAAGAAAAATGCAGTATATATATAAATATATATATATTACATGAGAGGAAAGAAAGGTTGTGTGGATATAAAGGAGAGATATTTGGTATTAGTGGTGCTGAAAAAAAAGAGAGAGTTGAATTTGTCAGAAATAAAAGCTTATCTTTTATAGTGTCTTAGATTTGAGGTCCCCAATAGGTAGATAACACGACAGTAGTTGTTGTTGTGAATCTCAGTTCTTACACAAGTTCTTAAATGATCCTAAAATAAATTATTTACATATATAGTAAAATGAAAAGATTAAGGCACGAAGGATTTTTTAAAATTTAAACAAAACTTCTACTGTCCTTACTGCGATGAAAAAATTATTGGGAGGGATTGGCTCATTAGTTGGGAACCCTTCCAGCGGTTTCGCCAATTTAATCTACCATACCGCTTCTTAGAGCTATAATACTGTATTGGACGATTCTGATTATATATGCCACAATGAAGGGTGGAATCTCAGAAATGTTATTGAATCAAACAATGAACATAAGCTTTTAGAGAGAGAGGATAGTAGAATTACATAGAAATATTTGCATCGAGCAATGCTCTTCCGCAAACACTAAGGAAAAGCCAGTTAGGAATAAATTGCATATGTAGGCAATAACGTGCCATCTATTTATGGCGCGGCATTTCCTTAAATGTATTTACATATATCTTACTCGTAGTAATCTTTTCTACCTTGATTTCCATACCCAGGTGTTAATATAAGGATCTCATATTGGTTGGAAATATGTGTGTTGCATGGCCAGGTATAACATGCTAATTCCAATAAACCTATCCCCCGATTTACAGGGTAGATACGTTCCTGAGAAAAACGTGTAAATCGAGGGATAGGTGTATATTAACCTGTCAAATCTGAATAGGTGTTCGCCCCCTCATGAATCAGAGCCTCCCAATATTCTTTTCAACATAGGTAGTATAGAGTAGAATATCGCATTTTAGTATAGTGCGATAAAAAAAAACGTATTTGGAAAACCGTGTAAAAGCGAAAACGTGTAAAACAAGTACCGTGTAAATCGGGGGATAGGTGTATTTTACGATATCTAAAATTTCTATTGTGTCGATATGTAATCCCGTAAATAAATCGAAACTGGGGCCTTGTCCTTCCACTCATGAGGTCGTTTTATTTTTATAGTCATTTCAATTTTTGTGAAAACTGTTAAGTAACCTTGTCTGGGTGCAGAATATCAGAGGTCCAATTTTAAATCTCAAATATAGGTAATATATCAATGTAGATAATAAAATAAACATTAGAACTAAAAAGGAAAACAAAAAGCTTTAAGGAACAGAGAAGTCAGTTTTAAATAGGAGCGATGATGCGTGTACATCTACTCTCCGTTATGCAATACATACACACATATGGCTTTAGTAAGACCACAGGTCTTATACAGATTCACTGCAGGAAAGAAGCATAGATAGAGCTCCTATACTCCAGGCAGCACAGAACCCAACAACAGTCTCCAGGTCCGACACATGTCCAGTAGCCACAGATTTCACCGTGCATATGTCAAAGTTAGCGTATCACTGGAAGGCGAGTGTGGAATCAGCTTCGTTCTATTCTTTGATTTTCTCATCCAAATGGACCACGACATTCGGCGAATCCATTAATCTCCTCCGAACGGTGACTAAGATAATGCACATCAGTTTGGCAAAAAAAAAATGAATTAAACAAGACAGTCAAATATTTTAAGGTGCATATGTGCATAAACTTCATGGCAAAGGATCCATATAGACCCATAATATAGCTATGTATTGAATGAAGTATATGGTTTTCTATTTGCGATTTTTATATCGGCTGTGGTTCCAATCTCCAGGCCAAATCTCCTTCCCCAGTTCCTATCGCTGAGATTTATCTGCCGTAATGATTTCCCGCTCCAATTCTGACTGTGGAATGGACGACCTCACTAATCCATACGTCTGGGATCAATACAGGTTTCCAGAAACCAAACACTTATAGTAGGAATGTTTGTTACCTTATAGCTATTTTGAATCTATTGTTTAGGTCAATTATAAATAAATCATTTACCTTTATTTCAAAGACGGGATTTATATTTATATAAAATCCCCTTATTTTGAAAAGAATCTAACAATGCGGTTATACTTTCCTTTTTAATTCTCCTATTCATTATTAGCACTAGAAACATAAGCCTGGGAGGAAAACCTTCATTTTCTTCAACGACTCGGTGATCGAGATATAAGAGTAATTGATTAATAGTATTAAAAATAAAGAAATAATATCCTGACCAGGAGCACATGTGCTTTTCAGAAGGCAGAGCGCCATCTGGTAGAACAGAAATCAACTTAACATTGATTTAGCTTGTTCCCTGATATTTGGCCAATCCATTTTCTTGATAAATCATGAAAAGCCATCCACGAACGCGTTACGCGCTGTTGGCGCTAGTCAGCGTGGAGTAGGCTAAATAGTATATATTTTAAAAGAGATATTAATTGGAGTGTTAGCAGTCTATCTTTGATTCCTGTTATCCACGGCTTCCAACATATATATGTAGTATATTTTAAGGTAGATAGAGCACAATCTTCTTCTAATGTTTATTATAACCCCATATCTGTATATAAAAATATGTATCGACCTTGTATAATAATAGAAATGACAAATAAAACAAAAGGAGTAGAGGTAGTACAGAGGACAAAGGCCAGACGTGATAAACAACCCAGACTAACAGGTGTTTATGCTAATGAGTTCATTCCCCCGTCAGCAGGTGGCCGGCACGTGGCCAGACATCATTAATAACCAGCGCTTGACAGGTGGCGTGATTAGGACAGCCAATCAGAACTCAACAAGAGCCAGAGTCGAGTATATAAGCCCCCCAAGATTGGGACAAAGGAAAGAGTTGTTCAGATAGTTGTTTTCAGAGCCACGCCGTTATACGGTCGGGTCTCTCACCCCTATCCGCGATGTAGGCATCCGCGGCGCCCGTGGTTCGACTTGCCTTCGTCCGTGGTCTGCCTCTACCTTCTTGGAGTTACCATCTAGACCTGCCTCTGTCTCTTGCTGTCCCAGTGCAGGAATCCCATCACTCACCCACTACCACGACTGCCCAGCACATTCCACCTCGGGATTACTACATATATCACTTAACTTTAGTAAAGATTCCATTTTAAAATACACGCACATATTGTTCTATTAACACAGAGCAATAATCCTTTCATTTTATATGTATATTGTCAAGAAGCTACATCCAGATGGGACACCTATCAATCATCCCTGGACCCCGGGGGGGACCACAGGTGTGAGGAGTTCTCGGAAACTGATCTGAAAATAAGGAAAACGGGACGGTGGCTGACATTAGGATTATCTTTAACTTGGGGTAAGTTGTACTCTCTCTCTCCCAATAAATACCTCTTGTATATAACTTTATTGGAGAACTAAAACGTAAATATCCTTTATAATAAATTAATTATTCCTAAATTTGCCCTTGGTTTATTTATCTCCGCGACAATATTGTTCTATGGTACTTTACCAGGCCATGGTATGCTAAAGCATAACAGAGAATAGTAATATCTAAGGTATATAAGTGCTTGGGAGAGATATTAAATATCTACATAATTCATTATAGTAATATATTTTTGATTTTGAAGATCATTTGTTAGCTAGAATTATGTTTGGAAAAGTGTATGTCTACATTAACCAATTTTTATTCCAAACGTTCCAAACGTTTTTGTTCCAAACGTCATTGTTCCAAACGTCATTGTTCCAAACGTCATTGTTCCAAACGTCATTGTTCCAAACGTTTTTGTTCCAAACGTCATTGTTCCAAACGTCATTGTTCCAAACGTTTTTGTTCCAAACGTCATTGTTCCAAACGTTTTTGTTCCAAACGTCATTGTTCCAAACGTCATTGTTTTAAACGTCATTGTTCCAAACGTCATTGTTCCAAACGTCATTGTTCCAAACGTTTTTGTTCCAAACGTCATTGTTCCAAACGTCATTGTTCCAAACGTTTTTGTTCCAAACGTCATTGTTCCAAACGTCATTGTTCCAAACGTTTCATTGACTCGCTGTGACTCTCCTCAGGAGAATTATCATTTAGAATCCTATTTTATACTTATATATTGTTGCATCATGATTAATGCGCATATTTTCATATATTTCAAATTTAAATTTTACATTTATTTATTTTTATAAACAGAATATTATTATGAAATATTATGTACTATAAAATCATTTGTATTTTGATATACTGAATACACAACCTGCTTTAAACTTTGATGTGATAAATAAAGAGATATTCTAGGTGCTACCTAAAAATATAGTTGTCTTATTATTGACTCGTTTAACCTTGTAGAATGGTTGAGACACGTTCTGGAAAGTTGCAAGACACGTCTGAGGAGAGAATAAAGACCGAAGAATCTGCCAAACCGCAGTCTGGTGCAACAATATGTACATGATTTATAAAACACATATAAAGTTTTCTTTAGAAAAATACATGGCTACATCAATCAATGACGCTTTATATGTACGAGGTGTGTTCAAAAAGTATCACGACTTTTGTGTTTTTTTTAAATTATTTATTTATTCATGAATACCTATTTTGTTCCCTTCAAAGTAATCCCCATGAGATATTATACACTTGTGCCAACGGTTTTTCCAATCTTCGAAGCACTTCAAAAAATCATTTTTAAAATCTTTTTCAGCTCCTCCTTTGATGCCGTCTTTATCTCGTCAAGCGTAGCGTAACGTCGTCCTTTCATGGGCCTATTCAGTTTAGGGAACAAGAAAAAGTCACAGGGGGCCAGATGTGGGGAATACGGTGGCTGCGGCATCATTAGTGTGTTGTTTTTGGCCAAAATGTCGCGCACAAGCAACGATGTGTGAGCAGGGGCGTTATCGTGGTGCAAAAGCCAATTTTTGTTCTTCCACAAATCCGGGCGTTTCTGGCGGATTGCTTCGCGCAAATTGCGCATAACTTGCAGGTAATATTCCTTATTGACCGTTCTACCCTGTGGCAAGAACTCATGATGCACCACGCCCCTGCAATCGAAGAAAACTGTCAGCAAAACTTTCACATTCGACCGAACTTGGCGCGCTTTTTACGGTCTTGGTTCGTGCGGCAGCTTCCATTGAGATGATTGAGCTTTGGTTTCCACGTCATAACCATAAACACACGCTTCGTCACCAGTTATGACCCTCTGGAGCAAATTTGGGTCGTCGCGGACAGAGTCCAACATCTCATTAGCAATGTTCATGCGATGCTGTTTTTGGTCGCAATTGAGCAATTTTGGTACGAATTTCGCGGCGACCCGTCTCATGCCCAAATCATTGATAAAAATCGAATGGCACGAGCCAATCGATATGTTTAGGTCCTCAGCAACTTCTCCAACGGTGATTCGACGATTGGCCAATATCATTTTCTCCACTTCATTAATTTTTTCGTCTGTTGTTGAAGTGCTCGGGCGTCCGGCACGCTCTTCGTCGTTCACATCTTTTCGGCCTTCTGAGAACATTTTGTACCACCGATAAACGTTGCTTCGGTCCAAGGTAACTTCTCCGTATGCCACAGTCAACATTCGGAATGCATCCGCGCGCTTAATTTCGTTTTTCACACAAAATTTGATACAGGTTCTTTGATCCATTTTTTTTTTAATAGGTAAAAATCGAAGACGATCCAAAACACCTGCAAGCAAAGCAGCTGTCAACAATTAAGTGAACATTCAAAATGGCCGAGCTTGTCGGCATAAGTGAGAGACATGAGTACCAACAAAAAGCCACAAAAAGATCGAAATTCGAATATACCTAACCCTCGAAAATTCAAAAGTCGCGATACCTTTTGAACACACCTCGTATTCTAGAAATTCGAGTACATATACATAAGTAGAAAATGAGACTTCAAATAACCATTCCCTTGAGTAGAATCACAGCGACTCACTGAAACGTCGAAATTTTACTGAAAAAAATTGGCTGATGTGGAATAGATTTTTCCTGATTATTTTAAATGTCATCTCTACCAGATATATCCATACATAACATCATAATTATTAATTTATTTATATATTATGATATTAACACAAAGCAATAACGCGCCATCTATACATATAAAATGAAAGGATTTAATAATTTTGAATGTAATTCTACTGTCCTATAAGCTTATGACCATAGTTTTCTTGAAAAACATTTCTGATATTCCATCCTTCAGTGCTGCATATATAATCAGAATCATCCAATTTAGTATAAGAGCTCTGAGAAGCGGTCTGGTGGATTAAATTGGCGAAACCGCTGGGAGGGTTCACCACTGATGAGCCAAGCCCTCCCAATATAATTTTTTCATCGCAGTAAGGGCAGTGAAGTTTGTATTATGTATAAAAGAAACATTCGTACTTTTAAATCCTTTCATTTTATATTATGATATCCATTAGAATATTTAGTCGATACTTTCAGTATTACAATATTCAAACTAAAGAGTGGATTTAGAGACTCAATAAAAATACTCGAGGTATACAATCCTGGATTGCCAGATAACTTTCTCCAAAGAAGTCGACCGTCTTAAAAGGGTTTAGTTTTCCCAAGTTTTTTTTTCAACTTTTTGTTTTTCAGCAAATATTTTCTTTATCGCAATCTGCTTTTGTTTGCCCGGCAAAAAGTGGCGGTAATCGATGGTTCCACGCAGTGTGATACAGAACCTCGGCTGGAATAGATCTCAATCAAACATCCTCTTCCTACACTGGAGACACGGACTGATAGTAATCTGATATCATTCAATTATATCATTGTTATCAACACTGATAATCATTTATTTATTTATTTAACAGTTGGGAGAGACACGCCATATCTACAATTAGGTTAATTGCGTGTATATATTACATTATTAGATAATAAAAATGCATATATTGGATTTAATAAAATATTTATTTTGCCAATATTTCGGCTGGCTGAACGCCAACCTTTATCGAGGCATTACATCTTTGTGATAATATTACATTATATACAATTAACACAATTGAACATTAGGAATCATGAAAATTAAGCGTTCCATGTCAAATTTTGCATATAGCAATTAGAAATAGTAGCTTGAAATATGTACAGTCAACACTTTCGCCTTGAAATATACATCCTGCAGAATCTATTAAACTTAATGTATTGGTCATAACACATGTTCATCCTTGCATTTACAATTTATTAAAATCAACAAGAAATCAAGAACTCGGTTTCTTCAATCTTTTTATTATTTCTCTAAGCTTTCGGGCTAGCATGCCCTTCAACAGGAAAACTGGAAGTATGACTTCCAGTTCATAAGATCAGTGGTCTTAATAAAGCTGTGTGTGTGACTTCCACTTTTCCTGTTGAAGAGAATGTTGGCCTCCGAAAGCTAGAGAAATAAAAAATAGTTGTAGAAACTCATTATACCTCATTATCTATCATATATCCTCATTATCTATCATAATCATTTTACCTCTTCCATTACGTAATTAACCTTATTATTTGACTAATTTGAATATTATTGGCTCAAGACTATGGCAATAACTTCTTTTACCCACGCCTGACATACTATATACATACTAAGTACATTTGTATATTTATAAAATAAAAGGATTCAAAAGCGCGAATGTTTCTTTTATACATAAAATGAACTTCTACTGTCCTTACTGCAATGAAAAAATATATTGGATCCTTTTATTTTATATGTATAGATGGCGCGTTATTGCTTTGTGTTAATTTATTCATTTGTATATTATTATTACATACGGCTCTCTTTTCTCGATGTTTCTTCTCTTGCGCTTCCCTGTAAAACTTGTACAGAGACAATGTATTTAATTTTTTTCTCTAAATATGAAACTGCGCGCGCGCTTATATTGGATGTAATAGAAATTTTATTGCGTTCCAATATTTCGATGATTTTCTATTAGATTTCTATTAAATTCAATATTAGCTGTTAGTATATTTATACCTAGATCTATTACACCTTTAGAAAAATAAAAGGCTTTTGTATATATTTTAAATTTAATGATGCAACTGTAAATAAAATTCAAAGAATATCTCTATATGTAAATAATATTTATGAATCTTTCTAAGTTACTTTCTGTGTATCTTTCCATGTTGAATATTTTCTTTGTTATATTTGTATGTACATTTAGCGCAAATCTCCCTAGGGGGACATAGCGTTTTGAATTGAAATAAATAAATAAAAAATTGCATTTGATTTATTATTTGTCGTCCTAAACAACAGAGCCTCCAGAGCAAGATGGTTTGAACCAAATTTATGCAAAAGAAGTTTTCTTTCACTTTTTAACTTTAGACAGAAAAACATGTGGTGTTCCAGTTCCGAGTAAGATTTTTTAAATTACATAATGGACATATTCGGTCAGTTGAGATAAATATCATATAGTCTTGTAATTTACAACAACAAATAAATAAATAGGAAAAAATCTGAATTGAAAACTAGTAGCAAACAAATTTTGATTAATAATTTTTCAAAGATTGGAAAAAATTTCATATGAGGTAAAACGATTTCTTTTTTCGAAAGGTTTAACAGATCAAGGTATAAATATACTAACATCTCATATTGGATTTAATAGAAATCTAATAAAAAAAAACTCGAAATATTGGAACGCAATAAAATTTCTATTAAATCCAATATAAGCGCAGTTTTATATTTAGAGAAAAAAATACGGAATGTTTATCTTTAAAAAGATATAGGTATAAAAAGTAGTTTGATATCATACGTTTCCTTATTTTTTCAATTGTATTTGATGTTTTTTTAGATATGAACATTATAAATAGTTGCAGTTTAAAACCCAAGATCCCATTTCCCCCGAGTTAGCGAACAAAGCAGACTTCACTTCCTTGCATTAGAAGAAGAGGATTTTCAACCATAAAGTAGTAACAGCAAGGTATATAACAAATATATTATTCCAATAAATTTGGAGATATAAAATATATTAAAGAATTTTTATCAAAAGAATAATATAAAGAATAAAGGAAGTAGCAACAACAAGGTATAAAACAAATATTATTCAAATAATTTATATAAATATATATTATATAATCTAAAATAAAAATATTTCATGTTTTTAAAAACATTTATTACATTTTCATCATTGACTATTCTTTTATTTTTGACCATAGATTTAGAATATAACACCATATAACACCCATATGTTGTAAATATGTATAGTTAAAGTTATATATATATTTTAAATTAACTAATATAGGATTAATTATATATATTTTATATAATTGTGATAAATATTTAATGTATAATTTGCTTCAAGTAAATAAAAATAAAAACTACTAGATAAGTAAATAATTATTTTTCTACTTTCCTATTATCAAGACTGCACCTACAACCCTTTATCATTCCGATAACAAAACCTTATAATCATATACTTACTGTGTAATATATTTTAATATATATATGATATCCTCCATATGTAATATAGTTATAGTGTAACAACCAACATTGTAGACACAATCCTACTCTCCAGTTTGGTCATCAGGTAATACAAAACGAAATAATAAAATTAGATTGAGTGACAGCCGGCGCCAGAAAGGAGAAAGGTCTCCGATTACACCGTCGGTCATAAAAACATAGTCAGATTACCAGCAGTTCCCCTCTGGCTCTAGAATAGATCAGTCCCTCTCTACAGGCGCTGGCCGCTCTCTCTGAGGTGACATCCAACATGCCTCGTCCTTTTGTGCTATTCCATTCACGCCTGTAACCACTCTGATCATTGTGGCCACCACGACTGCATCAACCAACCAAACATACCACACTACAGTGTTTCTACAGTATAAACTCATCACTACAGACAGTCGACTGGATATAAACTCATCACTACACTACATCACGACATTCAGTCCTACATATATATGTTATTGCAAATGATATATATTTGTTATAAATAAAAATGAATAGAGATTTTCTGCTTGTATTTAGAATTGTTGAGATTATCTTGATTTTGGTTATCTTGAGGATTAAGTTATGGTGGTGCAGTCGTGGAAGAGATTATAATAAAATTAGTTATCAAAAATATGGTTTTGATCAGATATTTAATTGAGTTGAAGGGATATATAAAAACATGGTTTGATAAAAAGTACTGCCTGGCTTAAGGCGAATAGAACAAGGAAAACAAAAGATTATTTACATAATGTACAAAGATTTGAGCCGGCCAACGGGGATAAAACAACAACGAGTATTTATAGGGGAAGAGTGACCTCTGGCGGTCGATTTAACAGAGTATTTGAATCGATGAAATATAATTTTAAATTAAATAATATTTTAATATAACATTTTAAATAATACCCTTATATAACATATATATTATGAAAAATGATAAGATTTTATGCTTGATTTTTGATTATCGTGAGGATTATGCTATGGAATTATTTGCTGGTTCTTTTTAGGACTAAATGATATTGGTAATGCAGTCGTGGCAAAAATCTTGAAAGTATAATAATAAAAATAGTTTTAATCAGTAATTGCTTTAATTGAACTGAAGGAATATATAAAAAACAATTTGATGAAAGTACTGCCTGGCTTAAGACGAGTGAATCTACAAAATGAAAAATGTATTTACATATTGTACAAAAGTTTAAGCCGGCCATCGGGAAACAACAACAATGAGTTTTTATAGGGGAAGCGTGACCTCTGGCGGTCGATTTAACAGAGTATTTGAATCTATGAAATATAACATCAAATAAAACAATATTTTAATATAACATATATAAATATATATGGAGAGATATATACAAATTTCAAAATATTAAAGTGTCATAATCAAAATTGAAAAAAGTATAATTTTAAATGAATTGAAAAAATACATTTACAAAATAAAAATTTGAATTAAGGTTTGTTCCTTTTATTTATAATCATACATTGCTGCGAATGAGTGTATATATTAAAAAGGTAAAATTATTATTTAAAATTTTAAATAAAATATAAAATTAAGTTTAAAATAATTTATATTCAAATATATTTGTAAATTAAATAAGATTTAATTTACATTTCAATCTAAGCTTAGAATAATATTTTCACTCGATTGGAAAGGAAATGTGATTGTCAGAGTATTTGATACTATTGTCTTCTTTTTTTAGCAAGATGGCTAATTATTTGTAACAATGGGAATAATTTTAGTTCTCCAGTTTACCTTTCATTAGCATCTGTTACAAAACATCTTGAAAGAAACAGTTCCTTCTTAGGGTATAACGTCTAGAACCAGTTATTTGATTAAATTTTACATATCTTTCATATATTGAATAAATTAACAAAAAATGTTATAAACCTATGTAAAATTTATAATCAAATCAGACAAAATATCCCCACAAGGGATGCTTGCGTCAAGAAACAACACTAAGATACTATATTACATAAACAATTGAATAATTACAAGGTTTGAGTAGAGTTTAAAGAAGAAAAGAAAGGAAAGGACATTAAAATGATGCTTGAATTTACAACCAATTAATGAAATAAACACAAATAAATATACCTAGTTTGGCAATTACGGTTTTTTTAACCAAGAGAGAAAATAATTGATATATTTACAGAATTTTCTAAATTTTAAATATGAGTCCTTACTATTTATAAACATAAAAATATATTTGTATTCAATGTTATAAAATTATATAGAATATTATCCGATTATAAAACAACACTTGAAGTTACACCGCATGAGTTTCTTTTCAATGAAAAATCAAAATTTATTTCAAGGTGAAATATTGAATATTTCTAACCTTTTTGGATGAGGTATTCAACTTTATTAACATCATGAAACGCGATATCCCAAACTCAGGGATATTTGCGTCAATACATTTCACTTGCATTACAGCAATTCGGCTATATACAATCCTGTTCAATTCATTATTTTACATAAATCAACCAAAGAAAATTGTCCAAAGAGAAAAACAAACAACAAAGCAAAACACACAGAGCAGGCATCGCAGTTCTTTTTTTTTTTCTAAGATTCCTTCTCTTTTTTCCAATTCAAGAGAAAGTTGTATATGTATTTACAAAATTGATCAAAATTTTTATACTTTTCTTTTTTGTCTACAAATTCATCAAGCTGTCCAATACGACCAAATCTATTTTCCCTAAAATCCCGGAAAATTGGGCACTCCAGAAGTAGATGTCTCGCGTCTTGAATTTTAGGTATGAAAGGGTGAATTATGAAGAGTAATGATGAACGGAAAAATAAAAGTGTCCAGGGATGGGAATCGAACCCACAATGTTCCGCTTACCGGGCAGATGCCATGTCCACTAGACTACCCTGGATGTATTTTTCCGTTCATAAATAATACATAAAGTAACTTATAATACAATATAATACACTGCGGCTTATGATTCAACTCGTGTTCTATTGGCAAATTATTATACCATGTTTTCTTCTGTGGAGGGACGTCCTTGCCTGAAAGCTAGAGAATAAAAATGTTTTGAAAAGACACTTTTCCCTGGAGGAATGATATATAAATAATCAGCAGGAGACCTGGATATCCCTGGCCCTATTACGCGGTCGCGAGCTCGTAGACTGGAGGCGCAGGTCTCCTGCTGAGCATCGGGTCGATGTCCTTTGAGAGGGGGGCTATGTAGCGAAGTGAAATTGCTGGCTCAGCAACCCTGGAGCTGACGTCACGTTCCGGTGGAGGTTACCCCTGCGAGGCCGCGTGGCCACGAGACTTTTATTCTTTGCTCTCTCTCCTTTGTTTACTATTTTAAATATAGATATTTCTAGATATCACTCAATTATAATTAATTAATTCATTCATATTTCTCGTTTGTTCTTCTTTTGATCTCGGTTTGTTTGGTTAAAAAAATAACGTTCTTCGTTTGTGGATCACCGACTCTACCTTTCTGCTACGCTACAATATTAAAACATAGGATTATTTTTTTTTGAAAATGTGATAATGTGAAAAAATACGTGGTTAGCTTTACTTTATTAATCAAGAAGGAGTATTTAACCAGTTTTGGAATAATAAAAAATCAAGGATTAGTTAATATTTATTCCGACAGATGGCGTACCACTGATGGCATCAACAATTTTTTGTTTCACGATCAGGTGATGTATTTTTCTTTGAAAAAACATAAATCTACATTAATTAAACACATAATATTCATGTGGATCCTATATAAGGACATTTTTAACAAAATTACAAAAATAAAATATTCTAATCTTATACACATACCATTGTACTATAGCGCCGTCTGTTATTAAATTATAAAATTATTTTAGAGGCGTAATATTCTTTTTAAAATAAAACAATTTCTACTGTCCTTACTGCGATGGAAAATCGCAGTAAGGACAGTAGAAATTGTTTTATTTTAAAAAGAATATTACGCCTCTAAAATAACACATACCATTGTTAACCTAAGACAAATTACACATATTCACGAACAAATTTGAATAAAATTCTCTAGTTTTCTGGATATTTACAAAGATTCACTCAAACTATATTATTATTAATATATAACATTATATTACGTATTAGCAAAGAATGCTATTTTCTTTCAAAATTTTTATAATATTCATTAAAAATCAAATGGCGTGAATAATATCCATGTGTTGAAAACCTTCTTAAAAATCAAAATTTACCTGGAGGGCATATTAAGCCAAATGTGGTGAAAATATTAAGATGAAATTCCACCGTTAATAGTTCTCATTTTGTGGATATGTGCTTAGTCTATTTGAATAATAACTGTAAGAAAATATTTTTAAAATTGTTACGCATTTGACGCTTACAAATTTAGAGTGTCAAATAATGCATATATTTAAGATTTTCAATAAATAAAATAAAATAATTATATATAAACAGAATAAATATTATGCACTAACGCGCCATCTGTTATCAAAATTCGAAACTATTTTAAAAGCGTATATAAGATTCTTTTTGAAATTAAACAATTTCAAAAAATTTCAGAAAAATATTAAACTAATTTATTAAGATAAACAATTTAGATGTAAATTTGGCGAGAAGAGGTTGATATTGTAACAAAATATTTATTTATTTTATTATTTTTATTAACAGAGTAGTCATTTTTATGTTCATAGTTTGCTACTCTGTAAATTTCCCTCGTGGCTTATCTTTTGTTTACCATTCATAGTTTGTTCTTGCCTGAAATAAATTGTTGTCTCATCCCGAAGTTGGTCTTGCCTGGTTCAAATCACATTAATAGGTACCGCTTACCAAGAGCAACCTAGTTCATGATAATTGAAACAGTGAATAATATGTGAAGGTGTTGAAGGTGTGAATATGTTGGTCTTCCCTAATTTTCCACGTGGCAATATATAAAGATAAAGGTTATCTGTCCCTCCAAATTAGACGTCAAAGCTAGACATAATCTTATGGAATATTGTCCGCCTTAAACTGACGAGGGTCATTAGCCCCAAACCATGGTCTCCAGGTGGACCCTCCTCAGTTTGCCAAAGCTGGTGTTGTGGCTTTGTCACCGACCTGAGGCCGCTAGTTTGTATAGACAGTCAATAGATAGCTTCTAGTTTTGACGTCTATTTTGGCGGGAGAGAGATACTACCTTTATCTTTATGGATAAAATAATCAAGGAATATATATTAATTAATATCCGGATGTCATTATGTAAATTACTCAATATATATATATATTATAATATATTCTAATATATAATTATATCCCCATGTGTTATATAGTCATGGTGTAATTACCAAAACGACAAAAATAAAATTTCAATTGAGTGACAACCGGCGCCAGGACAGGAAAAGGTCCGAAAAATACGTCGGGGTTCCCAGGTTTGCCCCTTCTTGCTCAAACAGATCTACTCTGACCGGTGTCGGCTTCACTTACTCTCTCTCGCCATCTCCGTGGTGACATCCAACATGCCTAGTCCTTTTGTGTAATCCCAATCACGCCTGAACCCACTCTAAACATTGTGGCCACCACAACTGCAACCAACATGCCACACTACATTCATCCAACAGGATAACAAACTAGTAATGTACATTACTACATATATATATCATACCTTCTTCAGTTTCTTGTATTCGTATTACAGCCAGTTGAAGGACTTTATTGTCCGAAAGCTCATATCGCTTTGATAAAGAATCTCGTCATGTTAGTTTTTATTCTTTCTTAGAAATATATTATTTGAATCTAAATTTTCCAGCGTTATATTAGGCTATTTACCTTCAATTCAGTGGCGCTGTATTTTCACATAGTCCCACTGATTCTCTAGAATACTGGCGTATTCTTCGTAGATCGCGAAATGCGTGGTGTCGCTGGAGACCCACTGGCGATTCTCCACCAAACTCTGCAGCGCTGGCAGAGGAGCCATATTTATTGTACATAGTTAATATAATCCATATTATCTTTTTTTTTAAATAGTGCAGACTGTGCACTTTGCATGTATTGACAAGATGTCAATAAAATTATTTTATTTGTCAAAAAAAAAAATATTGTCTAGAATACTGGCATGTCAAACATTGGGGTTTGGAAGTTGTGCATCAAGGTGAAGCCGGCTCGGTGCTGAGAGTTACAGCAAACTAAACTCTGGTTGGAGTTTGTGGCTAATAGTCTCCGAAATAACAGTATACATTCTTAAAATGTTCTCAAAACTTGAAAACAGAAAATTTGAACAATTTTCAAAACTATATGATTAATAATACCTTTTGATATGTGTAATATGCCATTTCCGAGGTAAAGTAACATGCTATATTTACCGTAATTTCTTATATAATATGTAAGATATTTAAATTATTTTGATGTGTATGATTATTTTTGAATCGTTTTGAACCAAAACAATTTCTAATGTTCTTACTGCCATGATAAATTGATGACTGGGCCTGGCTCATCAGTGGTGAACCCTTTCAGCGATTTCGCCAATTTAATCTACCATATGGTGTCGTTTATTTAAAAAATATATATATATGGAAAATTTGCCGGGAGGGAATTAATCCAAGGAAGCAATGGTCGCCTCTCCCGTCAAAATAAACGTCAGAATCTGACTCCATCTATTGACCGTCGCCGCAACTAGCGGCATCGGGTCGGTGACAAAGCCACAACACCAACTTTGGCAAACTGATAAGCGTCCACCGAAACCATGATCTCTAGGTGGACGCTTATCAGTTTGCCAAAGTTGGTGTTGTGGCTTTGTCACCGACCCGATGCCGCTAGTTGCGGCGACGGTTAATAGATGGCGTCAGATTCTGACGTTTATTTTGATGGGAGAGGCGACCATTGCTTCCATATATATATATTAATTAATTAATTTATCATTGCACGTGTCACAATTGTTTAAATTTCCTCAAACAGATCGGCGCGGTAATGCATCATGCTAATAACATGATGTGATGGTAACTGGATATCTGACACAGAGTGAACCATGGTTCCCCGTTCCATCAGACTTTCGTTCCAAATTTTGTGAATAATTAAATCAGAACAGTCGATCGGCCTAAATCCTTGATGAGCCAGACCTCTCGTCGAGTGGAAAATCTGCAGTCACCACAGCTGATTGACTGAATCATACAGAAGGAATAATATAAGCACCAGTTATGCACTAGTGGACATGGCATCTGCCCGGTAAGCGGAACACTGTGGGTTCGATTCCCATCCCTGGATACTTTTATTTTTTCCGTTTATAATTACTCTTCATAATTCATTTTTTTCATACTTCATCCTTAAGGTTAGAAATGATCGTTGTTTCTCCTTTGGATAAGTTTTGATTTTTCGTTTAAAAGAAGCACATGCGGGATAATTTTCAAATGTCGTTTTATATCTCCGAATATAAATATTTTATTGATGAAGACGTGGGACTTACAGAACCTCGACTAGATTCTTGCTGCTGATATATCAGGAGACCGCCTCACCTTGGTATTCTGTGAGGTACAGCCAGGCTGAGGAGCGCAAAAAGCTCAAAACACGCATATGGATTGCTCTTCATGGTTTAATAGGAATATACTCTTATATATTATTTGAATAATAAAATATGTTATAAAATAAATGAAGCTTCCAGGGTTAAGTTTCTTATGTCACTTTTCATTTTCAAGCTTTCGGACTTGTCAGTCCTTCAACAGGATTATAACTTTAACAACTTAATAATAAATACAATTTTTATATACATATTATTATATACATATTTTAAAAACTTATTATATATTTTTCTCTCAATATTATAATAATAAAATATGTATATAATAATGTGTATATAAAAATTGTATTTATTATTAAGTTGTTAAAGTGATAATCCTGTTAAAGGACTGACAAGTCCGAAAGCTTGAAAATAAAAAGTTACACAAGAAACATAACCCTGGAAGCTTCATTTATTTTATAATATTATAAATCAGGGAAGAACGTTCATTTATAATCAAGAAAATATGTTTTTGTTTAAAGTTTATTTTGTGATGTAACAGATTGATTTCTCTAAGAAAGTTTTAGTAGGCTGTTTGGAATGAAAAAGAATTTCCATTCAATCCCCTACCTATTGTATATTATTTTATACCCACACACCACACATATGTATGTTATGAATATTTTTGTTTGTGTTGTTGAAAAAGATAGAATTGGAGGTGTAGTCGTGAAAAAATAAAGATAATTATTTACCCATCAAGTAGTTTTTTATTTTGAATTACTTGAAGGAAATTACACATAGAATTATTTTTCACAGTAATATAGAATTTATAAAATGAATTCTATGCTCTTGAAATAAAATAATAGGTAGGTTAACTATACATATTTTCTACCCACACATGTATATATATTGTAAAATGTGAACTGACATCGTCGTAGTAGACTCCTCATCCAACTCATCGGTACTGGAGCTGCCCTCACATCAGGCCCCTCGTCAACGAGGCCTTCCAGGTCGTCGGCAGACCCCCTGATCTACAGGCTTGGATTTTCGGGACTGACCTGGTGGACGACGAACTGGCCATCCTCGCATCGGCGAAATCGAGAATCAACCGATACTTCGTCCAGGTCGGGCTGGGCCAGGCCATCGAGGACCCCGTCATCGCCTGGAGAAGGACTCTATCGCGGTGGGGAAGAACATCTGGCTGATCTTTTTCATGTAAATATTTTAAACTGTAACCTCTCTCCCTACTGTTGACTGGATGTCAATATACTGTTTTTAATTGTAAACTCTCAGTCATGGGCCAGAGTGGTCCACTGTTTAGAGCTAGGTTGATGGTAGCTGGGTTATGAGACATCCCCAAAATCAACGCACGCCAACTTATAGAAATTCCAATATATGAAAATTCAAATCATTGAATTATACGCTACTATGTAAATCAAAGCTTCTCATTCATTCCTATTGAGTGTAGACGGATTGCAATTTCGATGTGTAGAGAGTCCTGCATTTATTTCAGTCTTCATTACCATTTCAAATTGCTTGCTGAGACAATACCGCAAATATATTACAGCATTAGCTGAATGACCCGGGCCACGTCAGTTTTCTGTCCTAATGTATTTCATCCGAATGTATGCAGAATAAAGAGCTGGTTACTTTAAAATCAAATATGGATTATTTATTTTATAAAACTATCTGTGTAATTATATAATGTAACACAAAAGTTATATCAATTACTTTTCTTTAAATATGATAATTAATTCATATAATTATAAGAATACTTTTTAACAAACCTTTTTGGTCTACTTTTATTCGATTTAGATGAGTATTTTAGGATTTACTTTTATAGATTTCAATGAAGTTTCTTTTTGGATTTAACTTTGTAGGAGTTATACAAACACCTCAGGCCAACATTTATATAGTCTCTAATATAAGATACATTCCAATTTAACTATTTTTATTCTTTATAGATTTATATATATATTGTCGCATAGAAAATAACACTGAGAAACTCGCCTTGTAAAGTTTCAAGAAACTTAACTTTCCAAAAATAAACTTAGACGTTGAGTTTTAAATGACTTCCAAGAAAGATATGTTTATTCTCTCTCTGCCCGTGGCGCGGTCTTCTCGAGCCACGAGTCACGAGCTCTTCTACAGTAGAACCTCTCTTTAGCGGACACCTCTCCACAAAGGACAGTTTTCATTTGCAAAATGACCATTTTTACTATTTAGCAACTATCCGGCAAGATGACACCTCTCCATAAAGGACACTTTGGCTCTGCAATTAGGTGTTGTCCTTTACAAGGGAGGTTCTACTGTATTAGAATGAATATTTATGATCTAATAAAATCTTGTATTATTTCATTCTTTTAACATATTCGCTAGTCTTAGTATTGTTAATCCAAAAGTTTTAATGTATATACAAACTTTATACTATCTATCTATGTATATATTTATCTTCTTCTTTCTTATCTCCACTCAATCAATTAAGGGTATCAAGTTATGACCCTTGACGGTTTCTGTTTGACAACCATCATGACTGGGTGAAGTAGAATGCGTCTGTCTTTGTCATTAAGACTGGGAGCACTACTCAGTGGCAGGCCGACTTAGCGCCAAAAGAAATGGCCGCCTCTGACATGAGAAACAGATGCCATGTGCAGCTGCTCCTAAAATGGAGTACAAACGCTGCTCATCTTGTATCCCTGGATTAGGAGCTCTTACAGGGTACTATCAGCCGAGCCAGCTGAACCCAGGTTTTTTAGTGAGCTTGTTACTACTCCCCCTCCTCCTTTTTCATCCGGGCTTGGGACCGGCAAAGGTGGAGTTGTATATATTTATACCTGGTATAAATATGCTGTAATTATATCGTATCTTTTCCGAAATTATCCTTTAGTAAACCTTCTCAAAATCGAAATGTGTTTCTACCGAACTTTCCCCTCTAACGAACCTAAAATATCCCCAAATGTTTTGCTTTATTGTGTAATTGGCAATAACGAGATTTATATGCTATTTATTGAGAGGTATTTTTAAATAACTATATGTCTACTTGTGATGTTTATTACCTAGGTGAGTTGTCTTAAAGATAGAGGTTGCTTGGCCGGCATTCACAGTTATTTAAATTAAAATATATTCAGCCAATAAATAATTTTATTTTCTCGACGTTCCGACAAAAATATATTTTCCTCGTCATGAAAAAAAATTAAGGCATTTAGCAAGGCGTTATAAATGTATCTGCTTATAGGTAAGTTGTGTATTACTGACTTATCAATTAAACGCTTATTATTTCATCACAATTACAACATTGCATTAAATTTATTTTATATATAATAATAAACATTTATCTTTCATTGGTTATGTATTAAATTTCTACCGAGTATGTGTATTCTATTATTTATATCGTCAATCTGTCTCTGCTCTTGGAAAGTTGGACTGAGGAGAACGAGCATTCGGAGAATCCATCAATGAGAAAATTTTAACACTTTTAACATTTAACACTTTTGAATTAATTAATTTATTATTTACTTTTTACTTTTGTGTATTAAAGAAATTAGCACGAAAAAACATGTATAGCAGAAGAAAATAGGAAATTAAGGTTTATGAAACCCCGAACCTCTTTTTCTATTGCATCAATGTTCCCTTACATATTTACTTTCTGTATATCTGCTTTTCTCTTGTTGTTGTGTCCAATGAAGAGCCTCAGGTGTATCCGTGCATCTCTATTACAGCAGTCGCAATATTCGGTGTGTACATCTGCTGTTCTGGGTGCATGTTAGATCTACTTTTTATTCACTGAATATTCCTTTGTAATTACTGCACCTCCTACCTTTAATAAGTACATTGTTTTTTTACTGCCTGATTTTACGCAGTGCCAATGCATAATTCTATTTTATATTCACTGTAGATATTTTCTTTGAGTGTATACTGTATAGTTTTATATACATTATTATTTATTTAACAAAATCAACAAGTGCAATCTAAGACCAGGTTTCTACAACTATTTTTAGCTTTCAGGCCAAAATGCCTCCTTCAACAGAAAAACTAGAAGTTTAACTTCCAGCCAACACTATACATTATATGTCTTTCGGCATGTATAGTTAGCTGGAAGTCATACATCTAGTTTTCCTGTTGAAGAACATGTTGGCCCGTAAAATCTAGAGAAATAAAAAGAGTTAAAGAGACCTGGCCCTGTATTTATTGTTGATTTTGTTAAATTGTAGAGACAGGGATGAATATTTATTATTTATAGGTATTTAAGTCTATATTGCCTGATTACGTCAGGCTCACTTTATATCGACTTTCACTTCCTATATATATTTTTTCACTATGTTAGATAGTTGAGCTTAGATTTACTATTCACATTCACATGCCAAGTTCAGAATAGATTACGTTCTTTCTTGCAGGTCTACAAGTAAAGCCGCTAAGTTGTCAGAATGGAATTGATCAAATAAGGGTGTTGCCCATTATCTATATAAGTCTTGCTCTTGATTACTAAAACCTAGTATAAATATGCTGTAATTATATCGCATCTTTTTCGAAATTATCCTTTAGCAAACCTTCTAAATATTGAAATAGAGTTATAGCCAACCTTTCCTCTAACGAACCTAAAATATTCTCAAAGATTTAGCACCATTAAAATTAAACATAACGAGACTTTACTATAAATTGATGGAAATTTTTATGAATATGTCATAATTTGTACATAACTGGATGTAATCCCGCCCCAATATGTATGCAATGTATGTTTTAAAAGATTTTAATAAAAACAAGGCTTAGAAATCTGGGAGAAAGGTTTAGAGAGAAAGGCCATCAAAGAGGAAGCAGTCATTAGCAGGTTTTATTATCCAGGAACTCATAAAACTGGGTTCATGAACCTAGTATTTCCGGGATCAGGTCAGAACAAGCTAAGAACAAAGAATTAGCAGAGATCCAATCAGAGTCCAGGAGGATTAGCTAGGAACCAATAGAAAGCTTACACGAGTCAACCAACAACCAATGAGAACCCAGAGAGGTTTTCGTGTTAAATTGCGAACTGAGTTTAGTTAGTCAGGAGCTCGCCGCCGTTGAGACCAGTTTGGAGCCAACACCCATCTTCTCAACCATCAGATAAGTCCAATCCTCAATAATGTGAACAGCCATAGTTAATAGTCAAATCCGCAAAAATAGCTTCAACCCCTTTCTCCCTAGATCACTGGCCTATTTCAATTCAATTCTGTGTCCTCGTTTTTCCCCTATATGAATACCTTACCAACTCAGCAAATACGACTGCGCCCACCACAATTAACAATCAACTCAACCCATCTCAAAAGGTAATCGTCCAAATGTTACAGTGATAACTTCAACGTTACAGTGAGTCGATAGGATTCTATAGTGTAATACAATAATACTTCACACCATATTACAAATACATATTTAGATCTTTTAGGTAATAAAAAAGGTACGAATTGAATAAAAATATTTATTTCGCCAATAGTTTTTTCAATGAACGTCAACCTTTGTCAAGGCATTAGATTTTGTATGGCTTATACAAAATATGATGCCTTTAAAAGGTTAAAATTTAGCCAACCCGAATATTGGCAAAATAAATATTTTTATTCAATCCAATATATGCCTTGTTTTTACCTAAAGATTTGAATACGGAGTTTTCTATTTTCAAAACCTAATTAGATGTGTTTTCAAAATAAGCGCCATATATGCGCATTTTTGTACATGTCTATGACGCTATTCATAGTGTTTCCAATAAAAATAAAATCAAAAAGGGAAAATCTGATCAAAAATATCCTCTTCCATAAATACCATTAATACCCACGATAACGACCGCAGTAAATGGATTGGAAGCCACCACCAAATTACGCAGGGAAAGAATAGCAAATTCAGAGGGTCCCAGGTGAATTGGGAATTTCTCTTTAATTAACACTCTGGATTTACTGACACCATTTAGATAACAGGGACATTTTTGGCTGTTCTCTGAACCTGGGGTGTATTTTGTGGCTTCTTTCTCTTTAGATTGTTTGGTATATTATATAGGACCTAATTTAGAAACTGTTAAAATAAGGAATATATATATATATGTGAAAAAATAGCACAAATGTGCTTTTGTACTGGGATAATAAGGTGCATAAATTATTTTAAAAAGGCTTCTCCTTATCGTGCAACTGAAAGTTGCTGATGGCTTGCGCCATCTATCGGAATAAATATCAACTATTGTCGTTGATTTTTAATTATTCCATAATTGGCCAAAACCCCGTTATTGATTAACCAAGAAAAGCTAACCACGGACGCGTTTCGGGCTGTTGGCCCTCATCAGCGAGGTGCAAGATTTACTTCAACGACCAAAAAACTGTTCATTCAGGCATCCTGAAAAATCATGAAACGGGTAGTTGAGGCCAGAATTGCGTGAAACCGCGACACAATGTGAAAAACCTTCAGTTGCATGATAAGGAGATGTCTTTTTTATAATATATATGTCGTGATTGAATGGAAGGGTGGAAACGTTATGTTTGCAATCAAGAATTAGTTCCAGCCAAGTGAGCAGCGCACCCGCGACGTGCCGTAGCATTCGCCCGCGATGTCTGCCACGTTTATTTTTGTACAGTTTTTAATAGATGGATGCATTTTCATATTTACATTTTAACACAAGCTTAACATATTGTTGCAAATGATTAATGCGCGTATTTTAAAAATTATTTATAATATTATTTTTAATATATTTAAAATTTAAATTATATATTTATTTATTTTTATAAAACATATTATTACTATAAAATATAATGTACTATAAAACATTCGTATTTTGATACACTGAATACACCACCTGCTTTAAACTTTGATGTGATAAATAAAGAGAGATTCTAGGTGCTACCTAAATATATAGTTGTCTTATTATTGACTGGTTTAACCTTGTAGAATGGTTGAGACAAGTTCTGGAAAGATGCAAGACGCGTCTGAGGAGAGAATAAAGACTGAAGAATCTGTCAAACCGCAGCCTGGTGCAACAATATTTACATACTTATTTTGGCGAAAGGAAATTATAAATCTTGATATTATACGAATTATGACATAAATATTTTGAAAATCATTTTGTGGTGGTGGAAGTTGATCCGGAGAAAAACACAGCCACGTCAACCAATATTTTATTTCAACTCCCAACGAACGTTTCAGTGACTTCTGTCACTCTCTTCAGGGAAATGGTTATTTTGAATCCTAGTTCTACTTATATATATATATAAAATGAAAGGATTTAAGCACGAATGTTTCTTTTATACATAATACAAACTTCTACTGTCCTAACTGTGATGAACAAATATATTGAGAGGGCTTGGCTGATCAGTGGTGAACCCTCCCAGCGGTTTCACCAATTTCATCTACCAGACCGCTTCTCAGAGCTCTAATACTGTATTGAACGATTCTGCTTATATACGCAGCACTGAAGGATGGAATCTAAGAAATGGGCTTCAAGAAAACTATGGAGCGTTTAGGACAGTAGAATTAAATATATAAATATATATATTTGAATGTAATTCTACTGTCCTATAAGCTTATGTCCATAGTTTTCTTGAAAAGCTTTTCTGAGATCCCATCCTTCAGTGCTGCGTATATAAGCAGAATCGTTCAATATAGTATTAGAGCTCTGAGAAGCGGTCTGGTGGATTAAATTGGCGAAACCGCTGGGAGAGTTCACCACTTATGAGCCAAGCCCTCCAAATATATTTTTTCATCACAGTAAGGGCAGTAGAAGTTCGTTTTATGTATAAAAGAAACATTCGTGCTTTTAAATCCTTTCATTTTATATAAATATATATAGATGGCGCGTTATTGCTTTGTATTAACTTATATACATGCCCTATATTCTGATATACATGCAATCGTACATATATATAAGTAGAACTAGGATTCAAAGATTCCCCTGAACAAGTGACAGGAAGTCCCTTGAAACATCGGGAGTTAAACTATTGGTTGATGTAGCTGTGTTTTTCTACGAATATTTTTATTTCATCAATAAAATTCAACAAATTTTATATTAATAATAATTTAAAATTTAATACACTGCGAATTGTGATTGTAAAACAACACTTGAAGTTGCACCGCATGAGTTTCTTTTCAATGAAAAATCAAAATTTATTTCAAGGTGAAATATTGACTATTTCTAACCTTTTTGGATGAGATATGAAAGGGTGAAATATGAAGAGTAATGATGAACGGAAAAATAAAATTTAAAAAATATATATTTTTTTCTGTTCATCATTACTCTTTGGAAAAATTGTTGGAAAAATTATATATTCGTAGAGGAAGAGAAAGAACCTTTATTACCAAAAGATATAAAACTATAAAAGAAGGACACAAAAGATCAACTTATATTTACATCTGCATCTCACGCCGGCCTCCCTTATTCAAAAACCGCTAGCCAACTAATAAACAAACAAGGCCGCGCTTTATAGGCAGAGCTGACAATTTGCATAGACAAAACTGAAACTATGCAAATATTTGCATATGCAAATATCGTATAAATATCTGCAATTGTCAATTTCAACAAAAATAAATAAATTGCTATGAATATTGTCAAGAAGCTCCATCCAGATGAGACACCTGTCAATCATCCCTGGACCCCTGGGGGACCACAGGTGTGAGGGATTCTCGGAAGCTGATCTGTAAATAAGGAAAACGGGACGGTGGCTGAGGCCGTTCATTAGGATTATCTTTAACTTGGGGTAAATTGTACACTCTCTCTCTCTCCCTATAAATACCCCTTATAATAAATTGATTATTCCCAAATTTTCCCTTGCTTTATTTATCTCCGCGACAATATTATACATAAAAGTTATATCAATTCTCAATAAATTGCTTTCATTTACTTTCTGAAAGTTACTAACATAAATTTATTAGGAAAAAATCTTTTATTATATCTTTCTAACCTGGAAGGATCAGGTTTCTAATATATCTTATTGTTTCTCTTAAAACATTTTTTTTCATATACTATGCCTATAACTGCTTCTGTTTTAAAATGTAAATTGATGTAATTATCTCTAGCCGGGATATCGCGTTTTATGTGATGAAATAATAATATAAATCTTTTATATATAATTTACAAATAAAGTTGGGGTATGAAATCAATAAATGAGAAAATATTCACAAATTATCATTATTAATACTAAATAAAATAAAGTATTTTTTTTTGCTTATCCCTAGTACACGTGGTACAGGCCATGATAATCATGGTGGGTAGAAGTAGGCGACTGCTTTTACTGTAAGTGCACCACATGTCTACACATGTGAAAAGCAGTTCGACTTTGCCCTTACAAATGTGCCAGAGCCCCGTTTGGTTACTTGCACTCGCTGGTGGGGTTGGACTTTTGCAAGAATCGGGGGCCATTGAAGTATTTTTTTTTATAAACATAAAAAGTGCCCAATGCGGGAATCGAACCCGGGTCGTAGCAGTCGAAACCCAATGGTTTAGACCATCCTTCCACCGACCCCCAAATAATGTATGGTATAATTAAGTTGTTAAGCATAAGCGTAGAGGTTTGCTCAAATAAATAAAACTGAAAACTCAACATAAAACTACCATTTAGAGTTCAATTATGTATTCAATTACCATCTATCGATAAAAATGTATGATAATTATTTATTGATGTGTTACTTTGATGTATATTATTATATATTTCTCTTCAGAAGAGCATTTTTCGATGCATATTCTTATAAATATATGTATGAGCTTCTGCATAGACCTATATTCTTATTTACATAGTTCCGTGAACACCTCTAAGCTGTCTTCCTTAGTAAAAATACTAGGTATATAAGAGAAACAATTATAAATTATATGTTATATATGAAATTAGAATTTCTAGAATAAACTACCCTGTAAAAAAAGACGACCACCAGATATCTCTGCTTTATCTATATAAACCCATTGTTGTTGTTTCCCGTTGGCCGGCTCAAATCTTTCTGTAGATATGCAAATATGTAATCTTTTATTTTCTTCTTCACGCCTTGAGTAGGGTACTACTTTATCAAAATTATGTATTCTATACTTTATAAACACAATTAAAGCAAATTGTGATTATGTTTTATTATTTTACCACGATTGCAATTTAAATACTCATGTATACCAACCTCAAGCTAATACACACTTCTCTATATCAATCAGTAAGTAATAATTCTATAACTCAATAATATTCCGAATTTCAACAGAAATCTTTATTATGACATATACAGTATAACTTGGATAATTCGATCGTATTTAATTCTAAAACGTCTTTAATACGACTATTTATCTTGGTCCCTAGAATTTCCTATAAATAGAATTTCCGTTTTTAATTCGAATTTTTGGATAAATCGATTTTTTTTGTCCCTTGAGCTTCAAATTATCCAAGAGTTCGACTGTATTATATAAAAAGAGAGAATAAATACTTGAAAACTACACACACAACACTCATAGTTATAAATGTGTGTATAAATGATGTATAGTCCTAATAAATAAATGTTCTTATGTGAGTAATAGGTACCTAGAAATTATTCGAAGAAGAAAGAATAAAGAATATTAGGTAAAGGGTTTCTTTTAATTTTGATTTTCTCAAGCTTTCGAGCAAAATTTATGCTATTCAACGGGCATAAAATTATCTATAAATTAATATATATTTCATCCCATTATAATATCTAATATTTTTGCTGTAAACAGTTTGATGCACGTCCACGAGAGCACATGCCAATAACACAATTATTACTGTACAAAGTTTATCTTGATATTGTATATAGAAGTATATGCCCGTTGAAGAGCAGAATATTTGCTCAAAAGCTTGCGAAAATGGTCTTATATTCGAAAGAGAAACTTCTATAACACGACACACATATGAAAAGGTAATTAATACATTATTCCTTAATTCCTATTCACGGCATATAGAGACGCATTGGTATGCTGTGGTGTAGGAACATTAATCTCCATGTCGTGGCACAGAGAAGTCTGGTGATAGGATCAATCAACAGCTTGGCTAGCTGTGATGAAGGCCTTCCTCGAGTCTACCCTGCATTCATTCTAAAGAACAGCAGAATTGGAGCCAGTAGTTTCCTTCGGAAATTTATGTAAGCAATACTTAAGGATATTTGAACTTAGCTATACTGATGAAGGCCTTCCTCGAGTCTATCCTGCATTCATTCTGAAGGACAACAGGATTGGAGTCAGTGGTTTCCTTCGTAATTTATGTGAGCAATGCTTATATAAGGATCTTTGAACTTAGCTATACCGATGAAGGCCTTCTTCGAGTCTATCCTGCATTCATTCTGAAGAACAGCAAGTTTGGAGTCAATGATTTCTTTCGGATATTTATGTAAGCAATGCTTAGGGATCTTTAAACTAGGCTATACTAATGAAGGCCTTCCTCGAGTCTATCCTGCATTCATTCTGAAGGACAAAAGGATTGGAGTCAGTTGTTTCCTTCCTAAATTTATGTAAGCAATGCTTAAGGATCTTTAAACTAAGCTATACTGATGAAGGCCTTCCTCGAGTCTATCCTGCATTCATTCTGAAGTATAGCAGGATTGGAGTCAGTTGTTTCCTTAGTAAATTTATGTAAGCAATACTTAAGGATCTTTGAACTAAGATATACTGATGAAGGCTTCCTCGAGTCTATCCTGCATTCATTCTGAAGTACAGCAGGATTGGAGTCAGTTGTTTCCTTCCTAAATTTATGTAATCAATACTTAGGGATCTTTAAACTAGGCTATACTGATGAAGGCCTTCCTCGAGTCTATCCTGCATTTATTCTGAAGTACAGCAGGATTGGAGTCAGTTGTTTCCTTCCTAAATTTATGTAAGCAATACTTAGGGATCTTTAAACTAAGCTATACTGATGAAGGCCTTCCTCGAGTCTATCCTGCATTTATTCTGAAGTATAGCAGGATTGGAGTCAGTTGTTTCCTTCGTAATTTATGTGAGCAATGCTTATATAAGGATCTTTGAACTAAGATATACTGATGAAGGCCTTTCTCGAGTCTATCCTGCATTCATTCTGAAGGACAGCAGGTTAAAGTCCGTGATTTCTTTCGGATATTTATGTAAGCAATGCTTAGGAATCTTTTTTTTGCTTATCCCTAGTACACGTGATACAGGCCATGATAATCATGGTAGGTAGTTAGACGGATCTTTAAACTAGGCTATACCATTTAAAAACTGATTTTTTTTCCAAAATTACTTTATTAGGTATCGCTCAAAAAGAGCAACCTAGCTTATGTTTTAAAGAGACAACTCTTTAGATCAATATACTCCCGGAAAAATTTATATCTAGCTTATGTTATTTACAATGGAATATAAGAACAGGTTATTCATATAAAACAAAGTGTACATTGTGGGATTCGATCCCTGTTCATGGCTGTCGGAGATCAACGGTTTATACCGACGGCCACCACCGATTTATATTTACAAAGATCCGAAAGCTTTCACTTTTAAGAATGTAGACATATATATTATTCTAAACAAACTTCAAACCAACAAATGATCTTAAAACCTTTTATAGTTTCAGGTACCAAGCTTTGAATGTTGCCAACACTCTTATCTTATGATGCATTAGCGCGCCATCTGTTATCAAAATTCGAAACTATTATAGACGTGTATGATTCTTTTTAAAAATAAAACAATTTCTACTGTCCTTACTGCAATGGAAAAATTAATAGGAGGGCCTGGCTCATCAGTGGTGAACTTTTATTTTTAAAAGAATCATACGCGTCTATAATAGTTTCGAATTTTGATAATAGTTTCGAATTTTGATTCTTTTAGAATTCTAGATAATCAATAAATAACAAGATAGATAATATCTATCTAATAGATAAATCTCATTGGTAAAAAGGTATTTTAAAATATATTCTACACTGCAATGTGTAGAAGTGCTAATGAGAGAAGAGAGCCATCTTGAGTCTTATTGGCCCAAGTAATTTTACCAATAACTGGGACGGTATAATTAGGAATCGGAGAACATTGCTTCGTTAGCTGAGTCTCCAGCTACGTACCTTGTTCAATCCAGGCTGAAACTGAGGAATGTCTACCATATTTAATTTAAAATCTCCAAAAAATAAAAAAAGAGATAATTATGTTAATTTGTCCAAGAGCCTTCACTATAATATATATTATATTCTTGTTCCAAAATCACTTTATTAGGTACCACTCGAAAAAAGCAACCTAGTTTATGATATTTGGAAAAATGAATAATATTGCCACGTGGAATATTAGGGAAGACAAACTTCTGGATGAGACAGCAATTTATTCGGAAATATCTTTATTACGGGGCTGCTAACCAGAATGGATGTAAATACGAGGTGTGTTCAAAAAGTATCGCGACCTTTGTGTTTTTTCAAAAATAATTTATTCATTCATGAATACCTATTTTGTCCCCTTCAAAGTAATCCCCATGAGATATTATACACTTGTGCCAACGGTTTTTCCAATCTTCGAAGCACTTTAAAAATCATTTTTTAAAAATCTTTTTCAGCTCCTCCTTCGATGCCGTCTTTATCTCGTCAAGCGTAGCGTAACGTCGTCCTTTCATGGGCCTCTTCAGTTTAGGGAACAAGAAAAAAGTCACAGGGGGCCAGATCTGGGGAATACGGTGGCTGCGGCATCATTAGTGTGTTGTTTTTGGCCAAAAGGTCGCGCACAAGCAACGATGTGTGAGCAGGGGCGTTATCGTGGTGCAAAAGCCAATTTTGTTCTTCCACAAATCCAGGCGTTTCTGGCGGATTGCTTCGCGCAAATTGCGCATGAATTGCAGGTAATATTCCTTATTGACCGTTCTACCCTGTGGCAAGAACTCATGATGCACCACGCCCCTGCAATCGAAGAAAACTGTCAGCAAAACTTTCACATTCGACTGAACTTGGCGCGCTTTTTTCGGTCTTGGTTCGTGCGGCAGCTTCCATTGAGATGATTGAGCTTTGGTTTCCACGTCATAGCCATAAACCCACGCTACTTCACCAGTTATGACCCTCTGGATCAAATTTGGGTCGTCGCGGACAGACTCTAACATCTCATTAGCAATGTTCATGCGATGCTGTTTTTGGTCGCAATTGAGCAATTTTGGTACGAATTTCGCGGCGACCCGTCTCATGCCCAAATCATTGATAAAAATCGAATGGCACGAGCCAATCGATATGTTTAGGTCCTCAGCAACTTCTCTAACGGTGATTCGACGATTGGCCAATATCATTTTCTCCACTTAATTATTTTTTTCGTCTGTTGTTGAAGTGCTCGGGCGTCCGGCACGCTCTTCGTCGTTCACATCTTCTCGGCCTTCTGAGAACATTTTGTACCACCGATAAACGTTGCTTCGGTCCAAGGTAGCTTCTCCGTATGCCACAGTCAACATTCGGAATGCATCCGCGCACTTAATTTCGTTTTTCACACAAAATTTGATACAGGTTCTTTGATCAATTTTTTAATAGGTAAAAATCGAAGACGATCCAAAACACCTGCAAGCAAAGCAGCTGTCGACAGTTAAGTGAACCTTCAAAATGGCCAAGTTTGTCGGCATAAGTGAGAGACATGAGTACCAACATAAAGCCACAAAAAGATCAAAATTCGAATATACATAACCCGCGAAAATTCAAAATTCGCAATACTTTTAGAACACACCTTCGTATTTATTCAAGGCAAGAACAATCTATGAATGGTAAACAAAAGATTAGTCACGAAGGAAATTTACAGAGTAGCAAAATACAGGTATAAACATGAAAATGACCACTCTGTTAATAAAAATATTAAAATTAATAAATACTTTGTTACAATATTGTTCTGAAAATAGAGCAATCCATACTTAAATTATTAGATAATAAAAAAGGCATATATTGGATTGCATAAAAGATATATTTGCCAATATTTCGGTTGGCTGAACGCCAAACTTTATCAAGGGATTAAATTTTTGTATATACATACATAAAGTTTATACAAAAATGTAATGCCTTTATAAAGGTTGGCGTTCAGCCAACCGAAATATTGGCAAATATATATTTTATTCAATCCAGTATATGTCTTTTTATTATCAAATGAAATAATATGTGAAGGTTATTCATATATTAAACAAAATGTAACCCCCCGATTCATTCCGGTTCATGGCTGTCGGGAATCGAAGGTGTTACCCACTCGTCCACTGACTCTTTTTAAATATTGCCACGTGGAAAATTAGGGAAGACAAAAACTTCAGGAGGAGGCAACAATTTATTTCAGGGAAGGACAAACTATGAATGGTAAACAAAAGATAAGCCACGAGGTAAATTTACAGAGTAGCAAAATATAAACATAAAAATAACCACTCTGTTAATAAAAATAATAAAATTAATAAATACTTTGTTACAATATTATATTGCTATACCTTGCCCAGTTTTGTGTATTCTTGACAGCTAGTTTGTTGAGATCCACTTGTCTTAAGTACTAGAGAAATTACTGGTTTCACTCTCAGACCTATATGATTCAATAGAAGCTGCCTGGCCGTTATTCATAGTTCTTCAAATAAAATACATTTCGGCCAGTAAATGTTTTTATTGTCTCGACGTTTCGACAAAATTCTTTTGTCCTCGTCAGGAGAGAACAAAAATTAAAACATTAGGCAAAGCGTTAGAAATTATTTTTAATGCTGCAAGGGCGTTCTCACGCGGTATTTCAAATTTTGTAAAACATCTAAAGCACGAAGTGTCTTGAAGAACTGTGATTCAAACTGTTATTTTTGTGTGAGTTTTGAATTTTCTTTTTAGGAGTACATTTAACATCTAACCTCTATATATATATTTTGTGTGTAAGAGAATACATTACGATTATTTTAAAAATAGAACATTTTAGAATAGGTAACTGTTTAACAATTTACAAAGAGTAAGCATTTCAAGTGTATTTCTAAATTTATATTTTATAATGCCACCTTTTATTAATATATTGGATTATATATATAATGTTTAACTATTTGAAAAAGAGAGAGAATATTTTGAAAGAAAATTCATAAATATATTTCTCTCAGTTATGCAGTAACGAAATATTTTTTTTTTAAATGGCAAGAGTAAAGAAGCTTTCTCGAAAAGTACATTAATAGGAAAACTTTTAAATCAAGTTAGAAAATCAGTTTAAATATTTGACATTTGGAATGCGATTAGTGGGAAAGTGTTTTCTTTAATGGGTTTATTTGGTTGTTTTTTGGCCGCAGTGACCTGATGTGTCACCTGGAACCTTTGGAGGTTCTTGGAGAGAAATGATGGATGAGCTAACACAGGTTGTCCTGGGCTCAACTGACTTAATGCCATGCAGAACTACAAGAACTACAACATGAAGAACTACTTGTATTAAAGTTGAGAGCGTTTATTGAAAATAAAGATGTATTCGCGTTGTCTCTGGCTAAACTGACTTAATGACATACAAGAACTACAAGACGCAGAACAATGAACGTTGAGAGCGAATTTTGAAAATAGATGGATTTTAAGCATTGTTTCTGGCTAAACTGACTTAATACCATGAAGAGTACGCATTATTCACCCAGACAGGATTGGGGAAACAATGGTTTGTGCCTAGGATTTATCCATCTAAACTGACTCAATTAGATACAATGTCACAGCATTTTCACGATGAAAGTGATTGCTGAAATATAAATAGATGTGTCAAGATTGCCTCAAGCTAAACTGACTCAGTGACATGCGCACACAAAACACAGTGTCGACCATATTCAAGCTGAAAGTGATTGCTGAAAGATAAATAGATGTGTCAAGATTGCCTCAAGCTAAACTGACTCAGTGGCATGCACACACAAAACACAGTGTCGACCATATTCAAGCTGAAAGTGATTGCTGAAATATAAATAGATGTGTCAAGATTGCTTCAAGCTAAACTGACTCAGTGGCATGCACACACAAAACACAGTGTCGACCATATTCAAGCTGAAAGTGATTGCTGAAATATAAATAGATGTGTCAAGATTGCCTCAAGCTAAACTGACTCAGTGACATGCGCACACAAAACACAGTGTCGACCATATTCAAGCTGAAAGTGATTGCTGAAAGATAAATAGATGTGTCAAGATTGCCTCAAGCTAAACTGACTCAGTGGCATGCACACACAAAACACAGTGTCGACCATATTCTGGCTGAAAGTGATTGCTGAAATATAAATAGATGTGTCAAGATTGCTTCAAGCTAAACTGACTCAGTGGCATGCACACACAAAACACAGTGTCGACCATATTCTGGCTGAAAGTGATTGCTGAAAGATAAATAGATGTACCAAGATTACTTCAAGCTAAACTAACTCAATGACTTACAGTGTCATAATTATCCACGCTGAAAGTGAATACTGGAAAAAATGATCCAGGTTGTCTCTGGAATCTAACTTGATATATATATTATATTATAAAACTATTTTAGAGGCGTAATATTCTTTTTAAAATAAAACAATTTCTACTGTCCTTACTGCGATGGAAAAATTAAAGGGAGGGCCTGGCTCATCAGTGGCGAAACCGCTGGGAGGGTTCACCACTGATGAGCCAGGCCCTCCCTTTAATTTTTCCATCGCAGTAAGGACAGTAGAAATTGTTTTATTTTAAAAAGAATATTACGCCTCTAAAATAGTTTTATAATTTGATAACAGATGGCGCTCTAGTACATCGTAACATATATTATATTGCCACGTGGAAAATTAGGGAAGACCAACTTCATGGTTGAGACAGCAATTTATTTCAGGAAAATCAAACAAGGAGTGAAAAACAAAATATAAACAAAAAGAGGGAAGTGTACAGAGTATAGCAAAATATAAACATAAAAAATAATACTCTGCTAATAAAATAAAACTTTGCTACAATATAATAAGGTAAAAGTCTAAGGATGAGTAAACGTTTACTTTATTATCTAAAATTGCTAGCAAAGGGTTATATTCTAAATTGATATATATATATATATATAGATGGAATATTTGCCGGGAATAAATTTATCCATAGAAGCATAGGGCGCCTCTCCCGTCAAAATAAACGTCAAAAACCTGACGCCATCTATTGACCGTCGCCGCAACTAGCGGCCTCGGGTCTGTTACAAAGCCACAACACCAGCTTTGGAAAACTAAGAAGCGTCCACCTAGAGACCATGGTTTCGGGCTAATGGCCCTCGTCAGTGTAGGGCGAACTTTATTCCATGAGATTCACACGGGATCTGGATTGAGATCCACAGGTGATTGTGAAGATTCCATTTGATCCCGTGTAGATCTCATGGAATAAAGTCCGCCCTAGACTGACGAGGGCCATTAGCCCGAAACCATGGTCTCTAGGTGGACTCTTATCAGTTTGCCAAAGTTGGTGTTGTGGCTTTGTCACCGACCTGAGGCCGCTAGTTTTAGGAGACGGTCAATAGATGGTGCTTAGTTTTTTTAGTCTATTTTTCCAGAATAGGCGACCTTTCTATATACTATCATTGAACCTCATGGAATTCGAGCAACAAAGAAGCAGAATGCTCAACATCAATAAGTTGGTTTGTGTATCAAGATAAACACACTTACTAAAAGAAAGATTAAGAAAAAGGCATCTTCTTATTGTGCAACTGAAAGTTGCTGATGGCTTGCGCCATCTATCGGAATAAATACCAACTATTCTCGTTGATTTTCAATTATTCCAGAATTGGCCAAATACTCATTCTTGATTATTCAAGAAAATCTAACCACGGACGCGTTTCGGGCTGTTGGCCCTCATCAGCGTGGTGCAAGCTGTACCTCAACGACCAAAAAATTGGTCATTAAGGCATCCTGAAAAATCATGATCCTTATCGTGCAACTGAAAGTTGCTGATGGCTTGCGCCATAAAAGAATTATATACGCGGATAAAGGCTCAATCCTATTTATTTTCCAAAAGAACTCTACAAATTTCACTGTCTTTTTTTATTTATAGTTATTTTCTAAAAATATATTTTGGGGCACTAATTATAGTAACCTTTTATAAATGATTTTCTAATAGTTATGGGTGAGAGAAAAGAGAGAGAAAAAAAGCCAATTGTTAACAGCTAGTTGCGAACGTTCGAAGAAAAGCGCTTCCAATAAATCCGAGGTTTATCTCTCGATGTGGTTTGAGAAGTTTCAATAAATGTGGTGGTGGACTCTAGGGAGGAAACATCCAGGCGCGGGATCAATGCGGCGCCAGCACTTTTATTTATTTCTTGGAATCCCCTCTGTGCCCATCTTATAGTCCTTCACTCCTGCTGGAGAGAAAGGTCTATAACCGTTGTTATAAAAGTCAATACATTCTATATGTATTTTACATTTCTGAATTTTTAATTAAAAAGGCATATTTTGGATCAAAATATCATTTATTTTACCAATATTTCAGTTGGCTGAACGCCAACCTTTATCAAGGTGTTATAACATATTTAATGTGTGTCAACAACAAACTCAACGCCACATAACGTCAACCGAATTAAGTTTTTAAAAATATTTTTTTTCAATGGGGAGAAAGAAATCGATATATATATATTTATATTATGGACAAAATAATTTTTGTAAAATATAGGTGTGAATATTTTGAAAATTAACAATAACGCCTATTTTATATTTAAAAATAATTGAAATTTTGATCCAATATATGCCTTTTTAATTAAAGATTTATTTATGGATTGCTCTATTTTCAAAACGATTTCTGAATTTGAATTTTAAAAAATAAACAACTGTGATACGTATTCATTTCAACTTGTGATAAAAAATTGGTATGATTATTTTAAAATTATAATATTTTCTACTGTGCCCTTACTTCAGTAATAAAATGGGAGGGCCTGGCTCATTAGTGGTGAACCCTCTTTGCAGTTTTACCAGTTCAATCAATGCAGTAAGGGAAGTAGAAAATTGTTACATTTTATAAGAATCATACGCGTCTATTCTTTTATATCAGATGGCGCGCTGATGCATCACATGCCACTGCTTGCCGAGAATGGTCCACGCTATTTATTTCTATCAGAGAGGAGTCATTTCTCCAATTAGTGTAAGACTTTCATTTGTAGAAATTGTGATCTAAAGATCTATCGGTGAATAGTTCCCTGCTTGAAATACAGATGGCGCCGCTTTGTGTTCTATTAACCAATTTGACTTCTCTCTGAGCCAACATGAGGTTTGTTTACAAACGGCTGTTTGGATAACATCTATTTAAAGTAGACCTCTTGTAAACATCCACGTTGCCCCGTGGAAGGATGAAATACTAGCAAGAGATTGTTCTACTTCCATTTCTATAAGATAAACTTATTACAAAATTTAATTTAAATATTCTGTAATCCCTTAGGTATATGAAATATCTCCGTAAATTTCTAAATATGTTTATTAATGTTCCTTCCTGTACCGCTAAGGTTTAAAAATGAAGAGAGAAGACATAGAGTGACTACGATCGATATGTAAAAGTTGCATATATCAACGTGCATTCATACTGAAGGTTAAGACATTCTAATGCACATAGAAATTTGAAAGAAATAAAGATTTGTTCAGTTTGTGGGCTCTAGCTGGGAGTTGATTAGGAAGAACTCTAGTTGATCTCGAGGACCACGCCATCACCATCTCCTCAGCGGCGAAGTACGCGATCTACGTCTTCTTCGTAGATCGCGAAATACGTGGTGTCGCTGGAGACCCGCTGGTGATTCTCCACCAAACTCTGCAGCGGTGACAGAGGCCCCATGTTCATTGTACATAGTATGATGCATATATATATAATTATCTTTTTAAAATAGTGCAGACTGTTTACTTTTGCATATATTGACAAGATGTAAATAAAATTATTTCAATTGTCCAGCTGGAAGACTACAACAAACCTACCTTACTCTACACCGTAGAGCAGTCGAACTATCTCTCCTTAATGTCTGCCAATCTCTACGTAGATATTTGAAGAACAAGGAAAAGTCCCCTTAGAGAAAAAATAGCCCATATCATTCCCCATAGACATAACCTACAAATAAATTAAAATATTATAAATTATATTTTGTATTGTTTGATATATTTAATATACGTTTTTATTTGAATTCCTTAACAGTTTAGTCAGTGTGATACTCCTCCAAGAACTGAAAAGTCCATAAAGCTTGAGAAATAAAATGTTATACAAGAAACTTAGTCCTGGATGTGGGTTATTGATTTTATTTAAATTCCTTAACAGTTCACTCCGATTTCAATAATAGTTTTTAATTAATCAACGCGTTTTGTGGAAAATAAAATGCAGATAGCGTCCCTCTATGAAATGTATAGTTAGACAGAGACGAATTTAATTTTAAAATATATATACTTTCTAAAACAACACTTGAAGTTACACCGCATGAGTCTCTTTTCAATGAAAAATTCAAAATTTATTTCAAGGTGAAATATTGACTATTTCTAACCTTCTTGGATGAGGTATGAAAGGGTGAATTATGAAGAGTAATGATGAACGGAAAAATAAAAGTGTCCAGGGATGGGAATCGAACCCACAATATTCCGCTTACCGGGCAGATGCCATGTCCACTAGGCTACCCTGGACGTATTTTTCCGTTCATAAATAATACATAAAGTAACTTATAATACAATATAATACACTGCGGTCTGTGATTGTAAAACAACACTTGAAGTTACACCGCATGAGTCTCTTTTCAATAAAAAATCAAAATTTATTTCAAGGTGAAATATTGAATATTTCTAACCTTTTTGGATGAGGTATTTCACCTTGAAATAAATTTTGATTTTTCATTGAAAAGAGACTCATGCGGTGTAACTTCAGGTGTTGTTTTACAATCACAGACCGTAGTGTATTATATAATATATACTTTCTGTAGATGTAGTTAGCTTTCATAATTTGGCTAGTTACAGGTATTCTAGGGGGAAAAGGCCACGAAAATAAGATTTCAAGTAGTATCCCTAAACCTATTTCTTAGTTTCTTCTGGTGTAATTCTACTGTCTTAAAAGCTTATAACCATAGTTTACTTGAACATCATTTCTAAGATTCTACCATTCAGTATAATATATAAAAGCAGAATGATCCAATACAGTATTCGAGCTCTAAAAAGCGGTCTGGTAGAATAAATTGGTGAAACCGCTGGGAGGGTTCACCACTGATGTGCCAAGCCCTTCCAATATTGTTTCATCGAAGTAAGGACAGTAGAAGTTTGTTTTATTTGTGAAAAGAAACATTCGTGTCTTAATATCTATATTTGTTATATATTGGGGCATACTGCTAGTAAATATTAATAGTTGCTCTGCTTTTCACAAGCGTAGAAATGTGGTGCACTTACAGTAAAAGCAGTCGCCTACTTCTATCGACCATGATTATCATGGCCTGTAACACGTGTACTAGGGATAATAAAAGCAAAAATAGTTGCTGCTTTAATTTCGTATCACAATTTTTTTTATAGTCGACAAACCTTGACGTTACCCCATATGATTTATCTTTATATATAATTACCAAAAAGATCCTTTTTTAATTGTAAAAAGCTGAAAAATATTATAAAATAATATAAAATTAATTGCCTATAATATAAGAATTCTAAAAAGGTATATATAAAATATTTTATATTTGCACATACAGTTAAACCTGTCGCCCCTTCTTGGGACTCACCAAAATAGGGTGCTATAGAGAGGTGGTGCTATAGACAGGTCACTTTTAATGTAAATCGCATCATACTACGTATTTAAAATCAGTGCTATAGAGAGGGAGGCGTTATTTAAAGGGGGTGCTATGGACAGGTTTAGCTGTATATTGAAAATGTCAATATCTATAAAATACGATAAAAGCTGGCATTGAAGCATGGATTTTCTTTAAAACAAAGAAGCGCTTGACGCCGTTGAATTATTCACGATCAGCGAATTTTAATACAACAATTCTCTCAACAGAAAGGTTAAAAGTGAGTTATATATCTTAATATAACCAAATTGTACTTGCTTACTTTGACAAAATGCCATCTTTCTGTATATACTCAATCTTATGAAAACTTTGGCAAGTTTAGAGCAATTTGTACACAAATTTATAAATCACTACTAATTCATCGTGTAAATTATTAAATATATATATGTAAATAATTCTAATATAGCACAATAGTCTGATAGACTTCGTGTTTCTGTAATAATAAAATAAAATAAAATTAAAATAAAAGAAAATCTTAAATTGATTCTGAGAACAATAGTTAGAATTAGAAATTATTTACATAGAATGATTCAAATACTAACTGTATTTAGGACTATTGGTGTGGCTTGTATTTATCATGTCACATCACCTTTTATATATTTCTAAAGGTTTCTTCCTATATTGAATGATTTCAAAGGAATTTTCTGCCTAATATATTTATATACATAGATTGAATTATCATATCTAGTGCCTCATTTTACATATACAACAAATTTATTTATTCTATAGAGTCATTTTACATAAACAAAAATTAAATATATAGCTTGATAGAGTGGAATAAATTGTTGTATATGTAAAATGAGGCTCTAAATATAATAATTCAATCTATGTATATAAATATATTAGGCAGAAAATTCCTTTGAAATCATTCAATATAGGAAGAAACCTTTAGAAATATATAAAAGGTTATGTGACATGATAAATACGAGCCACACCAATAGTCCTAAATACAGTTAGTATTTAAATCATTCTATGTAAATAATTTCTAATTCTAACTATTGTTCTCAGAATCAATTTGAGATATATAACTCACTTTTATATATATATTAGAAAATAAAAAGGCATATATTGGATTTAATAAAATATTTATTTTACCAATATATGCCTTTTTATTATATAATGAATTAAATATGGATTGCTCTATTTTCAAAACAATATATATATGTCATAGCACAAGCACTAGCAGTCATGGAGCCTCGTTGTCAGGAGTCTGTGCGTAGCATAAAGGATGAGGCAGGTTGGATGTCATCTAAGAGAGGCCAGAAGCCGACGACGCGGCAAGGTCATAGAAGGTGTCTGATCTGTAAGAGCGAGACTTGTTATCCGGCCTGTTTTGCGGTGTCCAGCGGGGGTGTTCGTAAAACTCACTAATGACTTGTGGAAGTTCCTCCGAGAGGAAATGACTTGATCTTTATGAATTGGACCTCGCTATGTCTTGTGTGTGGCGTACTCACAATAAAACTTTATTTTTCTGTTTGTGATTACATTATGGCCAAGCTGGCGTGTTGAAATTTATCTACATTTTGAGGCTGTTACACTATTTATAATTATGATATATATGAAATTCTAGTGTATATATTGACATATATTGCTACAAATATATTCATTGACCTTGTTTCAACGCTTTGTTTGGCTATGGAAAAGAAGCCAACTGGTAGTTGCTGTGTTAATTGAATATCCATGCATTAATGTAAACTTCACTTTATATATTTTCTCAGTACTTTAGCATGTCGAGTTGCAAACAACGACGGTATGATTTGTGAAAATCTTCGAAGGTGATAATCTAAGCGTAAGTTTAACTTCAATGACAATACCAACAAGTATAAGACAGTCTTAAAGGACCATGCGCGTAACCAGATGACATACTTTGAGGACAATGCTACCAAATCCAGATTGAATCTTTTTCTTTATTTTCTTTATTTCGACTTAGAACGCTATGTCCCCCTAGAGACACTTGCACTTTAAACATAAACAAAAAAATTGAAAGAAAAGAAAGAAAGATATTTAAATATGTACAGAATTAGTATGCAAGTTAGTTAGATGGAAAGATAAAAATATCAACACAATTGATATATGTACAAAGGGTTGGTAAGCAAATTTAGTTAAATGAAATCAAATTGTAAAGTATTGTGTCTATTCGAGAAGAGCAATTTACAGATTAAAAAAAAAGGTTTCAAGGAATATTTTTGAATGAAAATATACTAGATATTAGAGAATTATTCAATTAAAACAATACTAAAAAGAATTAATTACTAAGTAAAAGCGTTCCAATAGAATTTAGTAGTTTTTTATAAAATTCAAAATAAATTATGGGAATTATTAAATTTTAAACACAGATCAATGATAAAGCACAATTTGGATTATAGATTATAGATACAATAAAATAAGATAATATAAGAAAATAATATAATATTAAATTATTTGGATTAGATCTTATTTTCTTGTAACTAAACACAGATCAACTTCATTCGTGGAATGATTTGTTTTATAAATGTTTAGCTTTCTCAGGGTCGTTATCATCCATGGCGTTATTTGTTTAATAAAAGTTGGCAAATACCGGGACTTAGTAGAACCTGCATCGAGTCAACTCCCAATAAGTCTCTGGTCAAATCTCAGAGAGCAAAAACAGCAGGAAGTAACCACTTAGAAGTTGACTTACAAAAAAAAAGAGATTCTTTAAAATATTAATGACCCTATGATTAACATATTCTAATTTGGCCCACGCTAGGATACCTTAAAGAATATTTTCTCTCGATAATTGAATTAGCATTTAAATTGCATTATTATGGAGTTAATTAGCTGTAGAGGATTAGGGTGAATTGCTGAGCTAAGGCGCAAGTTGCACAATTATACTGACCACGGCTACTTTTTCTAACTATTCAATTTCCGTTTAACAGAGAGTCACGCAAAGGATATTCAAACTTACATGTAAAAACAATTTCTAGAATATTTTAAACTTAAAAATGAAAAAAAAAAATTAAATTTAAAAATCATTGAATAGTTTATTCTTTAAATTTTATGTTATTTGAACACATTTTTATTTTAAAAAATGTTATAATGTTCAATCTCTTGATATAAACTTAAAAATGATAAAAGAAATGAAGGTAAACAATACTTTGAGACATCGTTTGTTCACTGATCTGAATCACTTCAATATCAGCAAACAAATCTAAGGCAATAGCTTACTAATTTTTTTAGATCATCATTATGTAAGGACCAATATCAACAAGTGAATGACTTTGAGACGAAGAGTAAAGCCAGTTCAATTTCTATGTAAATAACACAAGATGATTATTACCTTACCCAATTGGGAGAATCTGTATGGGGCAAGTCCCTAATAAAGGCTTTTGTGTGTGTGTGATCTGAATCACTTAACTCTCATACATCTGCCACTTTGTCTATATAATTCTTATGAACTCTGTCGAATTATACATGCAAATTTGTAAAAATTTCATTCTAATTTATATTTTGTATTGTTTGTTTCCTCTGTAATAGGCGAAAATATTTCATTATCATGTTAACGAGGAACGGAATAAGATCTTAAAGAACATTATCCAAGTCTACATGAACCCAGTTCAGCTAATCAGAATAATGTTCGAGAAAAAAATATATATAGCGATAGAATTGTTTAACTTTCATAAAGCGTTAGAGAACAAGGTAATCTCTAAGAATTAAAATTACAGAACAATTTCCATCCATAGTTAATTTGTATAGTTATGTTGAATACTTTGATTTCATTTTCCCTTCTTTCCTTTGTTTATGTTTTTTTTTTTCCTTTTCTCCATGAAAATGATGTATGGCGTGTCCTTACAGGACGGAAATGTCCTAATAAAGCTGCTGTTGTTGTTTATATTTCATTATCGCGCCTTTTGATTAATAAAATGAAAAAACGCTAATCAATATTGGATGTTATTCAATATTGATATTTAGTTGGGAAAATCGTCCAATTCTGTTAACTTGATTTAGAGAGATAGATGGCGTTCTAATCCACTAGCTTTTGGAATGATTGATCATAGGTTTGATAGAGTTGAAGCCCCAGTTCTATATAGTCGCTAAAGTTCGCACATTTTATAGAACTCATTATTCTGAAAATAGAGCAGTCCCTATGTATATCTTTAGATAATAAAAAGGCATATATAATATTGAATAAAAAGATTTGCCAATATATCGGTTGGCTGAACGACAATCTTTATTGACGCATTATTTCAATTTGAAGCGCTATGTTTCCCAAGGGACACTTGCGCTGTCATACATGTATGCCTTTACATTGGTCTATACATATATATATATATGTTATAATATATACTCTTCCAGGAATAATAAAGCAAACCTAGAGCCAGCCCAGAGAGAGACAGGAGGCAAAGTCCGGTTACTTGAGACAGCAGCGACATTCCAAGGGGCGGCAAATGGGGCCCGTCCGTCAACACCTTGGGATTTTTAAGACAGTTGGTGATTGTGTTCGACTCGAACGGACGCCCAGCGGTTGCCGGGCCCGTCTCTCTCGCTGGTTGTCTGGGTCCCTTCTCCAACTTGTGGTGTCCTTATTTCTCTTTCCCCACCTTATTATATTATATTGTCACATATATATATTTATACAATAATTTTAGGCCGTGAATAGAATAGTCATATTTTCAGAATAGACATATGATATTAACAAGGAGAAAGAGAGGCAAAAAAGAGAACAGAGAACTGTGTACAAAAGAAAGAAGTGTCTGGCAATCTGTACAATCAGCAATATATAAATTATCAGTTTCTTAAAAGATATTTGCTGTATATTTTAAAATATATTTACAAAAGGTATTGAATTTAATATACATTTCTTTACTGGAAAAAAAAATACTTGGATCTGTTACTATTAAATTATTTTCGATTCTGTAGTCTTGAAAAACAGGACAATACAGTAAAAGATGTATTGAGGTTTGTTCCTCATGTCCACAAAAACAACTCGAGTCTTCCGCCGCTTTAATTCTTTTATATAATGTGATGCTGAGTTTTCAGTGATAAAATTGATTATTCAATTTTAGTCATGAAAATGAAACTCGAACGGTTAAAGAGAAAATGATAACTACAATTAGAATAAAGATAAATGTGTAATCCAAGCGTCATTCAAGTATAGTGTAGCTATAAATTAAATAATATATAAAAAATTGAAAAGTGGATAAATAAAGAAATTTTGCATCTGATTTTCAAAACTATTCTACATTCATGATACACAAAATGCTTTCAGGTAAAGAGAATCAATTTGATAGATGATATATTCTGTTCCTAAAATAAGTATTTTTAATCCATCATCACTACCATAGGTATACGGATCAAATATTCGTGTTAGTTTGTGTCTGTACGTATAGTATATATATAGGGAGGAAATTTTGACAAGTTGAACAATCACAGTGATAGCTACAACTATACAATATGCAATTTAGTCATATAAAGAACTTAATTGCATATTTTAGAATCAAAGTAATTATGACTATGTAAATGAATTTTCTTTATCATAGCAATAAACATATGATATTATTTAAGTTATTTGTTATAAAACAATGTTCTCTTCCCGAAAATCTACTTGGAAGGAACCAAGACGGAACCCGATAATTCCGCTAATAGAATAGAAATAAATTGATTAAGAAATCAAATTATTTTAGAGATTGATTTTTTGAATGCTTTTTATTTTCAATTTGCAGCACCAATCTCATCCTAAACCAAATTCCACTATGGATTCTCTAATCTCACACTACCTCGATTATGATCATCCTTTAAATCGACTAATTCTTCATTTGTGGATGTATTGGAAACTGTTGAAACAGAAATGGTCAGGTCTGAACTCCCAGATATTGAGGAATGATAGACAATCTTCTATTTGAAAGTAACATTTACTGCAGAAAAATAACAAAACATTTTCACGTGTATTTCAGCCTTATTAATAATTTTATATAATTGTATCTGTTATGTACTCTTCTACCTAATATTCAATAAACTTAGGTAGTGTAGTTTCTATTAAAAGATATTGTATGTTATATATTTGTATAATGTTACAAATGATCATAAGAACTAAAAACATCTCACGCTATATATTGATTACATCACACAACAACAACAAAGTCCTTGGTCAAAACCATATTTACATATTATATATATAACAGTATCAAATAAATACCTTCAATGATAAAATTTCAAGAAAAACTGTTAATTTCTGGCAATATGTTTTTATTATTATATTGTTTACACGCAAGCGTTCGACCCACCACAAATTCTTCAATCGGCCATTCAATGTGAAAAAGGTGTGAGTTGTTAGGTCATGTACAATTTGTGGTAAAAGATTATCCGCAAAGTTCGAAAACACATATACAATATTAACACAAAGCAATAACGCGCCATCTATACATATAAAATAAAAGGACTTAAAAGCGCGAATGTTTCTTTTATACATATAACGAACTTCTACTGTCCTTACTGCGATGAAAAAATATATTGGGAGGGCTTGGCTCCAATACAGTATTAGAGCTCTGAGAAGCGGTCTGGTGGATTAAATTGGCGAAACCGCTGGGAGGGTTCACCACTGATGAGCCAATCCCTCCCAATATATTTTTTTCATCGCAGTAAGGACAGTAGAAGTTCGTTTTATGTATAAAGAAACATTCACGCTTTTAAGTCCTTTTATTTTATATGTATAGATGGCGCGTTATTGCTTTGTGTTAATTTATTCCTAACTGACCTTGTCTTTATAGTTTGCTGAAGAGCATTGCTCGAAGCAAATATTTGAATGTAATTCTACTGTCCTATAAGCTTATGTCCATAGTTCACTTGAAAAACCATTTCTAAAATTCCATCCTTCAGTGTAGCATATAAAAGCAGAATGATCCAATACAGTATTAGAGCTCCGAGAAGCGGTCTGGTGGATTAAATTGGCGAAACCGCTGGGAGGGTTCACCACTGATGAGCCAAGCCCTCCCAATATATATTTTCATCGCAGTAAGGACAGTAGAAGTTCGTTTTATGTATAAAAGAAACATTCGCGCTTTTAAGTCCTTTTATTCTATATATATACAATATATCATATGTGATATTGTACTGGGATAAGGTGCAATCTTATGAAAAAAGGCATCTCCTTATCGTGCAACTGAAAGTTGCTGATGGCTTGCGCCATCTATCGGAATAAATATCAACTATTCTCGTTGATTTTTAATTATTCCAGAATTGGCCAAATACCCATTCTTGATTAATCAAGAAAAGCTAACTACGGACGCGTTTCGGGCTGTTGGCCCTCATCAGCGTGGTGCAAGCTGTACCTCAAAGACCAAAAAACTGGTCATTCAAAGAATCCTGAAAAATCATGAAACGGGTAGTTAAGGCCAGAATTGCGTGAGACCGCGAATAATAAAAATCAACGAGAATAGTTGATATTTATTCCGATAGATGGCGCAAGCCATCAGCAACTTTAAATTGCACGATGAGAAGATGCCTTTTTTCATAATATATCATATATAATAAGTTTTATTATAAAAAGTAAATAAAGATTCCAGGGTTAAGTTTCTTGTTCAAATTTTTATTTCCAAGCTTTCGGACTTGTCAGTCCTTCTACAGGATTATCACCCTGGAATCTTTATTTACTTTATAATATTATAAATCAGGGGAAAACGTTTATTTATATGTTATATTTAGAAAAATGATGTTATATTTAAGAATGAGAGATTTCTGTTGTATTTTGTTTGTTATTTAGAATTATTATTTGTTGCTTGATTTTGGTATACATGAGTATTTTACGATATTTTCTGCAGTCATGGGAATGATAAAATAGTTTTAATCAGAGATTTCTTTAATTGAGCTGAGGAATATATATGAAAAACATAATTTTGTTAAAGTAATGCCTGGCTTAAGGCGAGTAGAATAAGGAAAACAAAAGATTATTTACATAATGTACAAAGATTTGAACCGGCCATTGGGATAAAACAACAACGAGTTTTTATAGGAGAAGAGTTACCTCTTGCGGTCGAATTAGCAGTGTATTTTATCTATGAAATATATTTGAAAAACATATTTTTTTATATAACATATTATAAGTGTTTATGAACCTTTGTGTCAACCTTCTATTATATTTTCTAATTTTGGTGCTAAATTCTTTGTTAAGATTATCTCCTATAGATATCATTTTAGAATTTTCTGCAACGTTAAATTTCTTTCTGATCTGAGTAACTATAAGATATTTGATGGTAAAAAATGTTTAGATTCGTAAGTTGAATGGCTAGTTTTGTTTATTTTCACAACTCAGTATGGGATGAGTGTTCCTAATAAAGGCTTTGTTGTTGTTAATTTATTTCAACCACTTTCATTTATATGACAATTATTATAATCTGCTTTTTATTCACAGAGAAAGAATTTTAAATAGTTGTTCTTTAAATAAAAGACACTTCGACCAGTAAATCTTTTTATTATCTCGACGTTTCGACAAAATTATTTTGTCTTCGTCAGGAGCGAACAAAAACTAAAACATTTGACAAAGCGTTCGAAATTATTAATTAGAATAATTGACCTGACGAGGACAAAAGAATTTTGTCGAAACGTCGGGACAATAAAAAGATTTACTGGCCGAAGTGTCTTTTATTTGAAGAACTATGAATGCCGGCCAGACAGCCTCTATCTTTAAATAGTTGTATATTAAAATTGTGATTCTTGAGATAAATAAATGAATATACAGAAATATAAACAGTATGTTATAAAAGACTGCGGCATATGATTATAAAGTAATACTTAAAGCCTCCCCGCATAAGTTTCTTTTTTGTGAAAAATCAATATTAATTTCAAAGAGAAATATGTACTATTTCTAACTTTTGGATGACGTATGAAAAGGTTTAATATATGAATAGTAATGGTCTAAATATGTCTTACATGGTAAGCAGAAGGTTGTGGGTTCGATTCCCGCCCCTGGACACTTTTATTTTTCCGTTCGCCATTACTCTTCACATTTTCACCCTTTCATACGTCATCCAATCATATTTAGACCATTACTCTTCATATATTCAACCTTTTCATACGTCATCCAAAAGTTAGAAATAGTACATATTTCTCTTTGAAATTAATATTGATTTTTCACAAAAAAGAAACTTATGCGGGGAGGCTTTAAGTATTACTTTATATACAGTATGTGTCTAAATATATATTTAGCTATTCATTAGTTGATTAGATTGTGGATATAGAGAAAACTAAATATATAGATAAATTGTCCATAAATACTTTTTATTAAAATTGTATGAAAAGTGAATATTTGAAACTATTATAGACGCGTATGATTCTTTTGAAAATTGAACAATTTCTACTGCACTTACTGTGATGGAAATATTAAAAGGAGGGCCTGGCTCTACTAGGTCAGTAGAAATTGTTTAATTTTCAAAAGAATCATAAGCGTCTATAATAGTTTCAAATATTCATAACAGATGGCACGCAGATGCATCATGATGTATGAAAAGTAATATTTCCACGACATTTTGAAGATAAAAATAAACTCCAATAAGAACTTTTACTTACTAAACTTTAAAGATGATTTAAACTAAGACTAAAATAATTGTTTAAAATCCATCCCCCCATTACAATATTGTCGTGCAGGTCTAGCGTGACGGTGGAACGTGGCTATTTGAACATGTCAAAGTTAATGAAGCAAGTTGTCACAATTATCTTCAGCTCCTTGTAACTCTCCGCATCCACCCTCGCTCTTACCTGGCGTGCTGCAACAACAGCTTCTGGTGTCAAGGCTACCGAGAACAAACTTACAGTATCTGCCTCGACACGCAACACACCCAATCAATTAGCAAGACACGTGGCGTGAGAGATGGATAGACAACATGTAATACATTTTCCACCATTTTCTATATAGTCCTTCAATTATCTTCAGAAACTACAAGTACAAAAAGAGGATTCGTCAAATCATATAAAGATTCACTATATGGGATACAGTTGATTATTAGAATGTGCGTCCAAATATATTATTTGGATATATCCAGAGAAGTGTAGAAGAATATATAGACCACTGCCCCGTTCTAGAAACAATGGGAAATAACAATAGGAAAAGGAATAAACATAGAGATAAAGTAGTATTTGGTTCTCTGTGGATTCGAAGATAAAGAAGGATAAGGATGAAGGTGAGGACTGTCTTTCATTTCGCTTATGATTAAACGAGCTTTCGAATCTCATAGTTTCGACAGATGTGACTGACCAATTTCAGAAAGCGAAAGAGAAAATACTCTTCAACTTTGTCCTTTGGCTTCCCGTTACACAGCAACTAAAGTGATTATTGGTTATTTGAACTGTACGTCTTCTTCTGTTTGTAGAATGTTTAAACCGTACCAATGTAGGCCGTTAGAATTCGTTCTTCGATGCCGTTTAAGAACATCACTGCAGGATTACACGACAGATGGTGAAGTATTGTCGCGGGATCTGTCCGTCGAATATAATGATGACATCGGCTGTATAGTATACATGAGGGATAATCTTGGTCTTTAATTTGATATAAATTTATCTTTCCCTTTTTTTTTTATTTA
>CP092867.1:97092350-97113350 GCA_030710605.1 Cordylochernes scorpioides
AAGGAATAAGGAGAAGAGATTAAGATAGAAAATCATGAAGCCACTGGAGACCATATTAGTCATGCCATAGTTAAAACTGTTTTATTAAAGGCAAAACATTCAGCGGCTCTTGTATTTTTACTTTTAATTAATTAGTAATCTAAAATGATGTCTTATATATTGCTTAATCTATGCTTCCTACCTGCAGTGAATCTATAAGACCGGTAGTCTGTGTGTGATGTCTTATATATTGAACAAAGAAAAGCAAAAAATAAACTTAGCGTTATTCGAGAAATACCTTCAGGGAATATTTAATTTTTTTTTTGCAAATATAAATCTTTTACACACATAAATACGTTTTATATTGAAGATATGTATAGATGATATAGATGTTTTATAAGGAAGATATATAAATTTATATTTTTAATTTCTGTTTATAGGGACGTTAACTAACGCATGGGCTAAACGTGTTATTCATGTTCTTCGTTATAAAATCGAAATTGAACAAATATCGAAATTTTTAAAATCTTTTGTATATTTTATTTGACATATCGGACGTGATATCCCAGCTCGGGATACTTACGCCTAAATACATTTTATCAACCTTTATAAGTTCAATAACGGACTAAAAACACAATTAAAACTGACACGTTGGTTTTCTCAAACAGAAAATAAAATTTAAAATGAATTATTTTAGCAACCTGAATTTTTTTAATCTTAGTATATCTACATCTGACTCCTGCCCAAATTATTTTAATGGTGTAAGGTAATGATTCTTCATTTCGTTTAAATGTGCTTATATTTTATTAAAATTTTGAAGAGGATTTAGAGAATGTTGAAGATTTCTCTAGCACAGTTCAAACTTCAACAAGCATTGTTCCAGAAAATATCGAAAAATGAAACTTTTGATAACCAAACATTGGTATTTGACATCAGGGATTATCTTAACAAAGCCAATATATTGTAGCGTAGAAATCAAGTCTTTGTATATCTGAAGGTGTGAAAGAGTATTTATTGATGACGTCACGGCGACTAGTCGACAAATATTAAAAAAACTATATACAGCTAGAGAATCTTGAACAAGCAAGCAAAGAAATATTTTAAAGATGATGTTACAAATACAGAGTAATATATATTTTTATAATCTGTTGAATATTTTCACTGAATAATATTAAATTAAATAATAAATTATTTCTTCGCCACAATATCAACATCAATTGTATCAACATTTTAACAAAGGTTTTTCACGAGAAGAAATTATATTCAATATTGGAATCATTCCCCTGAGGAGAGAGACAGGAAGTCACGGAAACGTCGGAAGTTAAATAAATCATTGGTTGATGTGGCTGTATATATTTCCAAACCAACTTCCAACCAACATATGATAGTGAAGCGGTGCAGCAAAGAAGATGAAGAGAAGATGTGGAGCAAAGCCAGTAAAGAAGGTATGCAGGGGCCCCTCCACAAAGAAGTGTTTATTGACAGATTCCAGAGGAGAGAGGCGGCAGACGGACAGTCGCAGAGATAACGGCGGTGAGAACAGACGTGGCAAGTTGGCTAAGGGGTGTGGGCTCCGAGAGTGGAACTGTGTGAATCAACAAGGAGAGAACGGGACAGAGAAAAACGAGAAGGAACCTACCCGGGGCGGACAATGAAGGCAAGTCCATCTACTGTATATAGTTATTAATCCACTTTTTAAAGCTCTGGGAATAAATATACCGTACTAAGCTGTATCCACGAAGAATCCACATTGTTCTCTTAGAAACCTTGAACGTAAACATCGACGGCTGAGAAGCGTCGTAACAATATTCAAAACCAAACCTTAAGTTATAATAAAAATAAATTCAATCAATAGCTTTCCAAGGTGTTTTAAAATATGTTAAAATGATTAATATTATTTTCAAAATCATTGATTATGATGTAATTTGGTTCTACTAATACAATCCGCTAACAGAACGGCAAAGCATGGAATTCTGTTTACAAATCCCAAATCAAGACAATGCTGGTGACAATTTAATTACAGGGGCCTGAATCATCAAGAATTATTACACCCCATCCTTGAGGGCACACATTTAATCAACAATATTATAACATTTTTATTGTTAATTTGCTACTCATATCTCATATTGACGTGCTAATGCAATAAGCAAGTATTATGTGCAAAAATATACCAATTTTAGCAGTCTAAACGGTAAAATCTTCCCAATTACATGCGTGGCAAGGATAAAATACTCAGGAGATAAGTTTCTTCATAATGAAGAAACTTATCTCCTGAGTATTTTATCCTTGCCACGCAATTTTAGCAGTATTTATTATGAATATATATGTAAAAAATCACTAAAGAAGTTGAATAAACGTTTAGTTTATTTCTGTTCCACTAGATGGCATTCTGCCATCTAGAAATGTTCATGTGTTTACGCGGTCAGGATATGCTTTTTTGTTTTTAATATCAACACCTGATTTTTTATATATTTTTAATCCTTTTTTCATATGTATTTTTTTTTAAATATACTATAAGGTATACTATAAGTTTTATTCAATAAGTGGGATAATATTAAGCACATCTATACTGACAACTCAAAAACAATTTGCAAGAAGTGTGCACAAGAATAATTTAGATTTTCATTTATAATTTTAAGGAAATTGTTCGTATATATTGATAGTTTGAACATTTTTGCCGTATTACCAATTTTATCAGATAAAAATAATTAATAGTGTAATTTTTATAATAAATTGATATATTTGTTAAATAGAGACTGTATTCTTTTGGCTGCAAGCAAAATTTATTTCCATATTTTATTTTTTAAGGATTTTATTCATTTTAGAATATTGGGGTCTACGAGACGCGAGTACTAACGTCAGTAAAATAGGCGCGAGTAACTAAGGGTTAAGTAGAAGGGTCAAGAAGGTTTGTAAAGTTTATTGATTAAGAAGTTATCAAACAAATCAACCACGTCTAATTGAAGAAAATGTTATTAGCCACCTTGTTAACAAGCTTCAAAAAAAACATCAAATATTCTTCCTCTCCATCTGGAAGTTGCATTTAATTACGTGGGCTGGTTAGTTGGAATGAATTTTAAATAAAATTTCGAAATCAAACAAAGTTTTGAAATGAAATCCGTTTATTAACGAATAGTTGAAAAGGATGAAGTTCCAATGCGTTTCTTGACGAGTTCTATTTGTATTGGGACGATCTTAAATTATTTAATTCTATATTGAAATTAATATTCTTAATATTATTAAAATACTAAATCTTGATTTGAGGAGTTTTTTTAAATACGTATATATATTATATTTATAATATATTTTTAATATATTATTTTAAAATGCTTATTTTGGATCATGAGGTTTAATTCTCCAATATTTCGTAAGGCAACTCGCCAAACTTCTTCGGGAAACTAGATTGTTTTGAGATGCTCGCGTATCAATTCACGAGTATGTAAAACTGCTATAAAATTTAAAATAAGCATTTTAAAAATAATTTATTATATGGATTGCTCTATTTTCAAACACGTATATATATATATATATATTATAAAAATAGATTTTCTGCTTGATTTTGGTTATCTTGAGGATTATGCTATGTTAATGCAGTCGTGGTTAATATCTTGAAAGTATAATAATAAAAATAGTTATGATCAGTAATTGCTTTTATTGAGCTAAAATAATATATGAAAAACGTGATTTGATAAAATTACTGTCTGGCTTAAGGTGTAAGAATCAAAAAATGAAAAACTTATTTACATAATGTACAAAAGGTTTGAGCCGGCCATCGGGAAACAACAACAATGAGTTTTATAGGGGAAGCGTGACCTCTAGCGGTCCATTTAGCAGAGTATTTGAATCTATGAAATATAATTTTAAATAATATAATATTTTAATATAACATATATAAATACCTTCAAATATTGTTAGGAAAAATGTATAGGTTGTTAGAAGAGAAAGAAGGCTGATAATTACAAAGATCCTTTATTACTTAAAGGTATTTATAAACAATAAGGAATGACAAGAGATTAAAGAAATTAACTTGATAAAATTATATATACATCAGCAGTTCACGTCTATCAGCGGCCTGATCTATCCAATAACCGCTAGTCAACTAACAAACCAACAAAGCTGTGATATATAGGCAGAGATGAAAATTAGCATAGACAATACTATAACAATATGCAAATTATATAAAGAGTAATACATCGCTGAAATATTCTAGAATTGTCACTTTTAACAAATATATTATATATACAGTTAAACCTGTCTATAGCGCCCCCTCTTTAGACTCACCAAAATAGGGTGCTATAGAGAGGGGGTGCTATAGACAGCTCACTTTTAATGTAAATCACATCGTACTACGTACTTAAAATCGGGCGCTATAGAGAGGAAGGCGCTATTTAGAGGTGGCGCTATAGATAGGTTTAACTGTATATTGAACAAATTAGTTATATCAAAAATGTGTAATTAAATTCAACATTTTCCCCAGAATGCGTTTCATAAAGTTTCTTTTGAGGTTTAAGATACTTCACAGATGGCGTACACGTCTTACAATACTGTAGTTTAGCTATGTAGAAGAAAGTTGCATATGTCCCCAGGCTGTCCGACAACTTACTTTCCCCGGGGCGACGCCATCAACTGCTTTTTGTAAGAAGGAAGTTAATTAGAATTTTGGGGTAAAAATGTAGAACTTTCCGCTTGGCAGCTTCTCCGCGAATAAATAAAACGCTGTACTTTGGTTTGTGATTTTTTTAGAAAGTTAAAACCTTTTTTATGGATGTATAGAAGGGGGTAACTCTGTGAATATTTACATATCTTTGTCATATAATAAAAGGTTAATATTACTAATTATTAATATTACTCTTTCTCTCTATAAAATTATAACAAAATGTTTCTGAATCCTTATAGGGTATTAAGGTATGTTCTGAAAACCTAAAACATAGAGAACCACATACTGGATCAGAGATTGTATATTCAAATTCAATCAAACACTCTCCCATGATTGTGCCGAACTATTGAGGTTTGTATTCCATACATTGGACAATCAATTGGTGATCAAGATAACCCGGCTGTGGCCCTATTTAGCGAGATGAAGGCTGCATCTCAATGACCATTATTTTATCAATTCTACTCAGAAAATTTGACTTTGTTAGATACTTTTAACAAAGAAAAACATAGATTTTAATATTTACAATAAATAATTATTTACATAGGTGTTTCCAGAAATTTTTAAATAAGAAAATTTATATTTTCTAGTATTAATAATTGTAAACACTGTTTTGATATTCATATTGTATCACTTTATAAAACAACACACATTGTATGTCTCTTTGGAGTCTCAATAAAGATGCAAAATAATGGGACTAGCTTCTTGCAGACTGGATGGGAAAATGATATTCCACTCGTCCAAATTTCATTCATTTTAACTACGTCCAGATGTTGGTTTAAGGATTATATATCTCATAAGTCCAGTTGACTATAGTTATGTTCTTTGCACTTAGCTTTAATTAAGCTTTCTTAGGATAACCGATGCAGGAATATGTCGCTAAACAAGAAAGCATTCCAGTGGTTACCATGAGGGGAAGTTTGTTGGCGACCAGACTTTTCGTAACAAGAAGCTACTTTGGAAAAGAGTCTAGAGGCAGTGAGCAGCCTTTAACTCTCTATCGGAGAAGTATTCTGTGGTCAGTGGAGTCAGCAAATGTCCTGATCAGGCCGAGCTTGGACATCGTGACATCGGCAAAGCCAAGAGTGGCAAACGAAGAGCTGCTTCCAGCGTGGCGACTGAACCAGTCCACAGGAGTTGGAGAAAGGACCCTGCTAGGACAGGGACAGCTCGATCGTACGACGATGGGACTTGGAGATAGGTCCCTGTACCTGCTGGGTTATTTCTCCAGCTCCTGTGGACTGGTCCAGTCACCACGATGAAAGAAACGCTTCGTTTGTCACTCTTGTCTCTGCCGATGTCACGATGTCTCCACCCGACCTAATCAGGACACTTGCCTGCCTGCGCTGACCAGAATATACTTCTTCGACACAGATTTAAAGGCCGTTCTGCTTTCACTGCCTCTGGACTTATGTTAATACATACAATGAGACCTGTCTCCAAGCCTCTTCATCATGGCGTAATCTATCTTTGATAACCTCTAGATGCGTCTCTATTGAGGTGGTTCGTCTGGTTTTGAAGAAATTATTCAATTATTCATTCGTGGTATTTCAATTTATTAAGGATAAAATATAAATATTAATAAAATATTACAAATTAAATATCTAGTAAAAAAGAGTTGAAAAATGTTTGATTCAAATGGATGGATAAGAATGAATGTCTGCTCGTGGTGGCCGTCGATTTCGAACGTACCCTCGCCCGTGCTTGCCACGTCACCGCCGCCGCGCATGCGCGCCAACTTGGCGTCACCGCCGGCAGAGGTGGTGGCGGCTGAAAGGGCCGTTAAAAATTGGCGGTGGGTCAAAACACCGTCATACCCCCCGGCTCCCAAGGACTCCCTGTCCTTGAAAGATCGAAGTTGAGAAGGTACACCCGTCCTTCGGTGTCTTGGATGTCATAGACTAGACTGCTGATCTTCTTCTTAACGAAGAAAGGGCCTTGTTGTCTTGGGCTGAGTTTAGACATGTCTGGATGGTGCTTTGCAACAGTCCTCAAAACTTGATCTCCCTCAGAGAATTCCACATCTGGATGTTTATCATCATGAAGATTCTTTCTCTTTATTTGAGCTTTTCTGGTATTCTCGCGAGCCAGACCTCTTGCTTCTTCTAAAGTGATGGGATGGTCAGAAAAAGATGGTGATTCATCAATTCCATACAGAAGAAACTTTGGGCTGAATTTTGTTACTTCATGTGGTGTCTGGTTGTAGGTCTTGACAATAAATGGTACGAAGTGTCGACCATTTTTGTTTCGGTTTCTCCAAAATTGCAGCTCTCAATCTTGTGAGAAGGGTATGGTTAGCCTTTTCTACCATTCCACATGTCTGAGGATGGTATGGAGTAGCAAGGGAATGGGCAATTTTATTTTCCGACAGAAAATTTTTGAAGCTTCTACTTGTGAAATTCGAACCATTGTCCGTCAGAATACGTTCGATTGGTACTCCAGAAGATAACAGCTGTCTAAGGATGTTGAGGATGGCAGCTGAATTGTTGGATGCTGTGGGAGATGCCCAAATGTAACGACTATGGTGATCTATGATGACCTGGAGATACTTATGTCTGGTGTTCTTGGCTTCATTTCCCAAAACAATTGTATCGAGTCCAATGAGGTCAAATGGTTGGAGGTCGCTGTCCGGTATTTGGTAATGGCCGATTGTCGGTTGGTTTGACTGTTTGCTGAGCTGACAAACTTTACATGAGGAAACATACTCTTTTATGGTCCTGAGCATTTGTGGCCACCAGTAATATGTGGAAATCAGCTTCAATGTTTTGTTTTTTCCAGGATGTCCAAAGCCATCATGAAAGTGGTGAAGACATTTTGCACGTAGGGAATCAGGTACAACTGCTTTGGAATGGCCTCGAATTCGTATAGTGACAGTGCCACTTTTAATTTGAGGGTTATTTACAAATCGCAAGTCTGCCTGTTGTTGAGCAATCTTCATCTTATCTTCGGTTATGAATGTGCACACTGGATTCCTGGAAAGTGCGTCAACATGTGTTTGCTGTCCTCCTGCTCTGTGGATAATGTTAACTGTTGGTAAATCAGTTGAGTTTGAAGATGAAGGGTCGGAAGTAGCATACAAATTTGAGGGTTGTTCGTTTGCTGCGGTTTCTTTAGGGAATGTTTTGGGTCTATATGGGCATTCATTATGCCAATGAAAATTATTTAAATTTCGCATTTTGCAAAATCTGCATGGGTATGGTGGCTTCGGAGGTGAAGCGTCGTAAGAGTTAGGATCTTTAAATTTATTATCGCTAAAGGCTGGTTTGGAGTTCTTCTGTATGGAGCTAACAGCAGCCTCTAATTTTAAGGTTGCACTTACCCAAGTCTCTATATCTTCGAAATGTATTGGGGCTAAGCTTATCTTCCATTGTGCTGGTAATCCTTCCGTCAACATCTGGATCTGTTCAACTTTGGATAAGGAAGTTTGTTTTAGAAGCCGGATTTTGGACTGAAAGTAGTCATTGACGGATTCATCGCGGCGTAGATACCTTCGTTGTGCATCAATTAATGGTGTTGCTGTTGATGATCCAAATCTTGTAATAAATTTTTGTTTGATGGTTACCCATTGCTTAATATTTGTTCCTGCAATTTCATCAGCATACCATTCTAAGGCTCTTCCTTCTAGATAGTAAAAGAACAACTTTCCTTTATCTTCATCTGTAACATGTAATTCAAAAGTTTTACCCAGCTCTGGGCACGAATATCCTTCTGATCCCCGCTGTATTTTTGCAATTTTAAATATTTTCTTTGGACATAATGATATTAGATATTATTCTAAAAAAAAATTTTTTTTTCAGTATTCAATTTTTTGCTTAAAAATTATTAAAATCCAAATTCTGTTCACAATTGACTGAAATAAAATATAATACTAAAATGAATAAAATATTTTTGATGCTTGAATAATTGAATATATCCTGTCGGCTGCGCCAAAACTGAGGTGGTTCGTCTGGTTTTGAAGAAATGATTCAATTATTCATTCGTGGTATTTCAATTTATTAAGGATAAAATATAAATATTAATAAAATGTTACAAATTAAATATCTAGTAAAAAAGAGTTGAAAAATGTTTGATTCAAATGGATGGATGAGAATGAATGTCTGCTCGTGGTGGCCGTCGATTACGAACGTACCCTCGCCCGTGCTTGCCACGTCACCGCCGCCGCGCATGCGCGCCGACTTGGCGTCACCGCCGGCAGAGGTGGTGGCGGCTGAAAGGGCCGTTAAAAATTGGCGGTGGGTCAAAACACCGTCACACTATATAAACTAACGTGTTATTATTTGAACCATTTTCACTTTGATGTACACAGACAGCGCTTGGCCTCTCTATTATTACATAATTCATATTTTATAAAATAAATGGGTGAGGACTAAGGATTTTATTCCCTGATGCTTAATACATTTAGGATTCAATTTTATCAAGTCAAAACCTAATGCACAAAATATTATTTTTGAATTGAAATTATAAATACATGTAATAATGAAAAATTAGGAAAGACATACTTCAGGATGACACAACAATTTATTTAAGGCACAAGAACTAACCAAAAATATAAAACACAAGAGAAGCAATGAAGGAAGTTTCCAGAGAGAGTAGAAAATATAAAAAATATAAATATAAAAAAAATCTGTATATAAAATATAATTAATACTTGGCTCTGCCATCTAGAAAGTCCATGAGCTCGTGGTGAGGATATGCCTTCTTTGATTTTAATAAATACTTTGCTTCAATATAAAACATATTTTATATCATAATATATTGAAAATAAGTACAAGTAATAGAAAAGTATAGCACTATACATTTTAATAATAAACATTTAAAAATATTATTACCGAAGAGGCCACTCCCCAACATATACTAAATTGTATTGGAAAGGACAAAGGATCCCTGTACAGAGAACCAAGAAGAGTTCTTGAACTTCTTTATGAGCACGACCTCCAAGATCTTGTCTAATTTAGACTTATAAAAGGATAAGTAAAAATAAAAATATATATATATTATAAAAAAAATGAGATTGAGATTTTCTGCTTGAATTTAGATCATGTTGAGGATTATGATAATGCAGTCGTGGTTAAAATCTTGAAAGAAGAATAATAAAAATGGTTTTAATCAGAGATTGCTTTTATTGAGCTAAAGAAATATATATAAAAATACATAATTGGGTAACGGTACTGCCTGGCTTAAGGCATAAGAATAAAAAAATGAAAAGCTTATTTACATAATGTACAAAGGTGCCATCGGGATAAACCAACAACGAGTTTTTATATGCAAAACCTGACTTCTGGCGGTCGATTTAACAGAATATTTGATTCTATGATATATAATTTTGAATAAAATAATATATATTTTTATATAACATATTTATTATTTATTTTAATGAAATAATAAGACATTTTTCTATACTTTTATGTAACGACATGAACTGCTTTGAAATGAAGAGGTTTATAGGGAATAAACATTCCCCAATTATTCAAGGTAGAAGTATGAATAATATCAACATGTTAAATTTATTTCCACCTTCAGAAAAGCAGACATTGAATATAAGTTTACTAATGCGAAGTTTTATTAATAATATTTCGTTTAGATAAATAACCCCAATATAAAATAGCAAAACAACTATAAAAGAATATGTCCAAACAATTTGAATTGACCTATGTAAGGATAGAAAATGGCGGAAATAAAAAGTCAACCTTTTATTCCAAAATGGAACATACCTAAAAACACACATCATTTATTATAGAAATTTTAAAAAGTCATAACATTCAGTTCATTTATCTCAGATACAAAAACTATGAGCTCTGTCGATTATGTTACGTTAGAAAATGCATTTTATTGATCTACAAATCTTTTGACCCTAATATATTTTCTTTTTTTTTTCTGAAGTTAAATCTATATTAAAATAAAGAATAAATGTTTGTGTGTATTTGTTTCCCCAATCTGTTTCTCTCCACAATCTGGGTAGACGTTTAGCACAAAATATAGGGATAAGTCTTGATGAAGTACCTGTCGTAGTTTCGAAATGGCTTAATATGCAAAAAAGATAACACTTGATATTTATTCCGATAGATGGCGCAAGCCATCAGCAACTTTCAGTTGCACGATAAGGAGATGCCATTTTCATTATTTATGCACCTTATCCCAGTACAATATCACACTTGTACTATATTTTCACTTTTATTAGCGGTCTCACGCAATTCTGGCCTTAACTACCCGTTTCATGATTTTTCAGGATGCCTTAATGACTAATTTTTTTAGTCGTTGAGTTACAGCTTGCACCACGCTGATGAGGGCCAACTGCCCGAAACGCGTCCGTGGTTAGCTTTTCTTGATTAATTAAGAAAGGGTATTTGGCCAATTCTGGAATAATTAAAAATCAACGAGAATAGTTGATATTTATTCCGATAGATGGCGCAAGCCATTAGCAACTTTCAGTTGCACGATAAGGAGGGTGCCTTTTTCTTAATTTATGCACCTTATCCCAGTACAATATTACATTTGTACTATTTTTTCACATTGTGTCGCGGTCTCGCGCAATTCTGGCCTTAAATACCCGTTTCATGATTTTTCAGGATGCCTGAATGACCAGTCTTTTGGTCGTTGAGGTACAGCTTGCACCACGCTGATGAGGGCCAACAGCCCGAAACGCGTCCGTGATTTTTTTTCTTGATTAATCAAGAATGGGTATTTGGTCAATTCTGGAATAATTAAAAATCAACGAGAATAGTTGATATTTATTTTGATTGATCGCGCAAGCCATCAGAAACTTTCAGTTGCACGATAAGGAGATGCCTTTTTTATAACTATTTTATACGTTTCTTTTAAATGCAAAAAATACAAAACCGTTTTGTTCCGTATGTGGGTTCGGGAATTCCTGAATGTATTCTGTAGTAAAACTAAGTTGGCATATGTTTTTAAAGCGATCCAATCTTATTATAATACTTATATTAAAATTACAAATATATTCTCACAATGAGTATCTTTTTTTTATTTAAAAAACGCTAGCTTTCAAGCGTTAATTGCTCTTCAACGGGCTTACTATAATATCGACTTGATCCCATCAGAAATATTTACAAAGAACAAACGCGCGCAGCGTGGATATTTATAACTGAAAATTTTGAATTGGTTTGTAATTTAACTATTTTATGGAATATGTCTATTTTAATTTTTAGGGCATCCAGAACCTATAAAATTAATCTATTGATTTCTTCTGAGATATCGGTATTGTGATGGTAAATCTATCTTTCTGTTTATGCTGTTATATTTATTGGAAACGAGAGATTCTGATAGTAATCGTTGAAATTTGTTCTTAATGTTTTTTGTAGTGGCATTTCGTTTGTGTTATGTTAAATTGGTGATAGGTCTGTTCAATATGTTGATAGATCATTGAACGTTGGTCTTTTGTTCTGATATTTCTGTTATGTTCGTTCAGTCTAACTTGTATCGATCTTCCTGTCTCACCTATGTAGGTAGCATCGCAGTCTTGGCATTGAATTGAGTAAATTGCATTGGTTTGAATTTTAGGTTCCAGTTGTTTTTCAGATTTAGTTATAGGATTTTTAAGAAGTTGACCTATGGATTGATGGTTACTAAAATACGTTTGAATTCCTTGTCTGCGAAGAATATGGGCTATTTTCTCATTACATTTTGAATAAGGGAGAATGCATTTGTTTCTATATACTTTAGCTGCTCTATGTGGCGAGGCGTTAAAACTGTGTCTATTGATAAATTGTGAAGAATAACCTCTCAGGCTAAGGTTTTTGAGGATATTTTCTTTTTCCAGCTTTTTAAAAACAGGCAGGGAACAATGGGTTTGGATTATTTTTGTAAGCGTTTTGACAACTGTTATTTTATGTCCTATTGGATTGTATGATCTGAGGTGTAAATATTAAGGTTTTAAATTTTGTTTATAATATACTGAAGTATCTTTCAGGAGTTCTAATTACAAGAATATCCAGGTATGGTAGTACTTGATTGCTTTCAGTTTCCATAGTAAATTTAAGGTGGCTATTATACTTATGCAAGGTTTCCAAGATCAAAAGATCATCCTCATGGTGATATTCACAAAATAAGTCATCAACATATCTCCTCCACATTTTTATTCTCAGATTTTCTGATCATTGATCCCTTTATCCAGTCTGCTCATGACCACTTCAGCTGCTACAAGGGATAATGGACTGCCCATGGGAGACCCACATATTTGCTGATAAAGATTCCCTTCGAAGGTAAAGTTGGTCATGTTTAAACAGGTCTGAAACATTTTAACCAATCCGTTAATCTCCGGAACCTTGACCTTTTGGGTGGTGAGTAATTCTTTTAAGCTGTCTATGATCAAATCATGTGGTAGGGAGAGGAAAAGGGAAGTAACATCAAAGGAACATATCTTTTACTCTGGACTTAGTTTTGAATTTCTAATTTGCGTAATAAAATGAGGAATGCTGGATATTGAGAAGAGGTTACTTGACTTAACCATGGGTGTGAGGTAACTTGCCAAATATCTAGAGAGATGTATTGCGGGGGACTGGTGATATGCTATAATAGGTCTGATGGTCCGATGGCTTATGGATTTTTGGAAGTCCATATATATATGGTACTGTATCACATTGGATTACGAACTTTTTATATTGCTCCTCGTTTTGTTTTTTTTAAGCGTTGATAAGGTCTGCTTGAATTTCTTGATATTCAAGCAGACCTTATCAACGCTCAAAAAAGAAAAAATCACATTGTAAGTAACCTATCTTCACCTAGACACCCACTCTTTGTCCATGCGGGAATTTATCTTTAAATCTCTTAAATAAGAAGACCGTTTAACGAGAATATATGAATTTATATTTCATGGTTGCCCTTTTTAGGAACCTATTACCAGAATATAGAATAGCATTCCATATTATTTATTCTCTAGATATCTTTATATTAATACATTGGGGGTCGGTGGAACGATGGTCTAAACCGTTGGTTTTTGACCGGGTTCAATTCACGCATTGGGCAATTTTTTTCTAATTTGAAAAAAAAAAATTCTCCAATGGCCCCCGATTCTTTAAAAGTCCAACCCCACCAGCGAGTGCAAGTAATCAAACGGGGCTCTGGCACTTGTAAGTGCAAATTCGAACTGCTTTTCACATGTGTAGACATGTGGTGCACTTACAGTAAAAGCAGTCGCCTATCTCTACCCACCATGATTATTATGACCTGTACCACGTGTACTAGAGATAAGCGAAGAAAAGAATACTTTTATTCTTTCTTTTTGATGTGAAATTCTTGTATTTTAAGACTTGTATTCACAATTGAATGAAATTTCTTCATAATTTTCAGGATGAAATAATGTATGTAGCGCACCTATGTCTTATAGGAAAATGTATATCTAACCTATAAACCGTTCTCAATATAATAAGCTAAATATTTGTAAAGGTTAGCTAAAAGTAATTCCCATTTTGAAACCCTAAATTCATAAGCCCTCTCTCTCTCAGCCAGAAAATAAATCTAAAAATTCTCATCTTAATCTTTTTATCTGAACCGAGAAATCTAAGCTGATTACATCGATTTGGCGACACACAAAAATATGGTTTTTATCGATTGGCCATCTTTTATGAAAGCCAATAAATATTTTCCCCTCTCTCCTTATAACTAAAGCTGAGAGAAATATATTAAAGATATATAACATGGAATAATTGTGAAAATTATAAATGTAACTCGTTGTTATATAAAAAATGAAATAATAAATTCGATAAAAAATGTTAAATTTAATTATCGCATCGCCGAAACTGTCTGGAGGTAAATTGAAGAACAATAAATAGAAATAAGAAATTGGATTGTTGCTTTTTATTTTTGATTTTTCCTTGTTTTATTCAGGCAAATGTAACATACTGAATTTTAATATTTAATAAGTATATGTAGATTTTGAAATATATATTGAAATTGTTTATACATTTATTAGATATCTTTGATATTAAAAGAAGGTAACAAAATTTTAGTCTCTTAATCTTACTCTCTCGATAATTTTTGATAATTCAGTAATACGCTAATCTATGCACGGTGGATTCTGTGGCGACTGGACATGCGTCAGACCTGGAGGCTGTTGTTGGGAGCTGCCTGGAGTATAAGAGCTCCATCTATGCTTCCTTCCTGTGGTGAATCTGTATAAGACCCTGGAGGCTGTTGTTGGGTTCTGTGCTACCTGGAGTATAAGAGCTCCATCTATGCTTCCTTCCTGTGGTGAATCTGTATAAGACCCTGGAGGCTGTTGTTGGGTTCTATGCTGCCTGGAGTATAAGAGCTTCATCTATGCCTTCTTCATGTGGTGAATCTGTATAAGACCCTGGAGGCTGTTGTTGGGTTCTGTGTTGCCTGGAGTATAAGAGCTCCATCTATGCCTTCTTCATGTGGTGAATCTGTATAAGACCCTGGAGGCTGTTGTTGGGTTCTGTGCTGCCTGGAGTATAAGAGCTCCATCTATGCCTTCTTCATTTGGTGAATCTGTATAAGACCCTGGAGGCTGTTGTTGGGTTCTGTGCTGCCTGAAGTATAAGAGCTCCATCTATGCCTTCTTCATGTGGTGAATCTGTATAAGACCGGTTGTGTTAATAAAGCTATATGTGTGTGATAATTTTGTGGAACACTTTGATTAAAAGACTTCAAGGTTTTGAAGTCATTTTGTTATTGTTGACCCGGTGTCTTAGACTCGAGCACCATTTGATAGAGCAGTTGACTGGTTGAAGTTTCACTTGAAGCTGCTATGAAATTATGGGCAATAATACGCTAATCAAATAAGAAATGAATGCATTAATGCACTAATGTTTTTTTACACATTTTACTTCGCAGTAAGGATAGTAGAAGTTTGTTTCATGTTTAAACCAAGCATTCGTGCTTTCATATATTGTGTATAGATGGCGAGTTATTGCCTTGTAATTAATTAATACCTAACTGGCTTTGTCCATATTGTTTGCGAAAGAGAATTACTCAATACAAATATTTATATGTAATTCTACTGTCCTAGAAGTTTATGTCCATAGTTTGCTTTCACACATACTAATATATACTTTCGTCCGTTTTTAACTTCATGGTTACCTAAATAGTTTCGTCCCAGATCTTTATAAAATTCAATTTTTTGCAAATACGGATACTTTGGAGACAATGTTTTCAGCACCATCAACTTCTTTCAGATATTGAAGGGCTATTTCCCCGATTAAAGAGCATCAAAATATTATATTTTATACACTCATAACAAAACTTAAGAAAGTTTCTTAATGTCGGCGGTCGTTTTATTTTTATTTTTTTAAAGAGACAAAGGCAATTTTGTTCACACTTGGTTATCTCGTGTGTCTTTAATAAATATCACTGCGTATCGAATATCTTTCATAATTATTGTCTAAATCTCGAAATACATGATAAAAGTTGCAACTTCCTTAAGTTTTGTCCACTGTGTATATACATAATAGGAATTAAGAAGGGTAATGACGAAAGAAAATGTAACATAGATACATAAATAGAATGGAAAATATATAATAACAAACAAGCAAGCAATCTAGCAACCTAATATAATAAAGCGTTTGTTCGTTGAAGCCGAATAGGATTGGTCCATTCTGTGTCACGTGTTCAAGTTACGTAGTTAAGTGACGTGGCCGGCTGTAGGTCTGTTTGGTTTTTGTTTTCATCCTTTATTTTATTCTATTCTGACCTTATTAGTCATTTTTTGCTTTCGGCAATTTATTCGGTGAATAATTTAAATAAAATAATTTAAATCATTTTATTTTTTTAATTTAGCTTGATTATTTTATTTTATAAACAAGGTCTCCTAAAAGAGCCCTTTCTATTGTTGAGGCCATCGAAGCAAAGCAACGTCGTATTGAACAGCAGCGACAAAGACGTTCAAATTCACCCGTAAGAGAACGGCATAATGAACAACAACGGCAATACCGAATGAATATGAGCGAAAATCAAAGAGCCCTTCAAAGGGAAAACAGTAAACTGAGGATGCAAAGAATTCGACAGGGAGATAATCTACCTTTGCCAACAGGGACATGTTTCGAGGAAGATCAAATTCCCCTGCACCTTTGTGGCCAACTTGATCAAGTTTGCCCAAAATGTAGAGCAAAGTATTTCGAATTGGAACAAACGACATACAGTAAAACTTTTCATAAATGCTGTTCCAAAGGAAAAGTCGAACTTGAACCGATTCAAACCTCTGAACTACTTGTAAGTTTAATGACTGGAAAGCATCAACTTTCAAAGAACTTCATGGAAAACATCCGTTCCGTCAACAGTGCCCTAGCATTCGCTTCAATGGGAGCAAACCTTGCACCTCCTCCTGGATATGGGCCCCATTGTTTCCGAAACAACGGACAGATTTATCACCGCTCAGGTGCCTTGCATCCTGAAAATGATGATCATCTATTTACCTGAACCAGTTTTTAGCCATGGTCAGTTATATGTTGCTTTTTCTAGGGTGAAAAGCTCTAAGTGTGTTAAAATAAAAATAATCCACGGAAGCAAGCAAGGAAGGCTTCTTGAAAATAGTTCAGCTTGCTTCACCAAAAATGTTGTTTACAAAGAAATTTATTCATTGTAAGTTCACCTCTTTTAAAGTAAAAATGTTAATTAAAAAAAACAATGGTTGCCTGTAAAGTCGGTTTTACGGGCGAAGATTTTACGTGACAACGGTAGAATATTTATTGATATGAATATAATTAAATTGCACAATAGGAACAAGGAATTGAATGAAAATAAGAATTGCACAAATTTTAACTATAGAAATATATTTTGTTTACTAAAACATTGTACATGTAAACTTAAACTTAACTAATTCCTATTTGAGTGATTTTGTTGAGGATAGGACGATGATAGGAGAAATATGAAATGAAAGGAAGTGTTTCTGCTGTAATGTGTCTTGCGAAAGTCAAGTCGATAGTTGTTCCTTTTAACGTAGTTGACTTAGAAACGTTTGATACGCAATCAAGATTATACGTATTTTTCATGAATTTAAGAAACGAGTTGTCAGGCTTTACGTTTTTGTTAAAATCACCACACAGAAGAATCGGTATACTAGAATCAACTTGCACGAACGGTGGCACGTACTGGCTGTTGTGAATGTACGGACCGAGTCCTGCCATAGTAACATTCCAATATCCTGCATACTAGCTCCTGGATGAATATATACAGCACCGAGTATAAACTTGAAGCTAGTATTAGCGGCGAAGCAAGTAACTTCAGTCATGCACATGTCACCCTTGGTTTTAATGACACGAGTTACGTCTGTAATCGCAACTTGGAACACTTCCGCCGTAGATGTCGATGATAATTTACGATAGATCGCCACTCCACCAGCCGCGTTGGTATTTGAAAATCAAAACACTTATTCAGATCGAAGGTTCAAATTTTTGTTAAATAAATTTGAAATTAAATAAAATTTGTAATTGTAAATGATGAAGTTGAAAATTAAAACATTTACTTAAATTAGATGTTAAAATTCTTGCTCAACACAGTTTAAATAAAGTTTTCTTATATCTGCCACTTTTTCTTAATATTTGTAATTTTAAAGAATCAATTCGAAAATCAAAACATTTATTCAGATCGAAGGTTCAAATTTTTGCTAAATAAATTTGAAACTATTTAAAATTTGTAAAATAATAATTAATTAATTAATTAATTTTAAACTAATAATTTACTTAACACTATCAACATTTATCAATAGTATGACATAACCTATAAACTCAGTTTCTCAACTTTTGTGTCAATCTAACAATTAATCAATCAATCATAGTTTACGATAATGAAATATCAGTGTACAATTATTTACCTTTATTGTTGTAGTTGTTGTAAATGACGAATCTAAGCACTCCACATTTTCACTACAGACACAGCTGACGATACTTTAACCACACGTGTGAACTTGTATTATGACGCTTTTTTGTTTTTCCAACGCCAAGAACGTTCGAGAAAGACAAAGACAGAGACAAGCATGCGCCGATTCAATGCGCCTAATTCTCTAGCGCTGCGCGCGCAGCACTCTCGTTCGATGACTCATCGTAACGTTACCGGGCGTTACACTTTTTCATAAGTGACTCCCAGCCGCAACCTAATTTAAGACGTTGTCACGTCAAAAAAATATCAATAAAATGACCCGAAAGGTAAAATGTTGCAACGCTCGGAAGGGGATCGATCCCTGACAGACCATGAACGTTATTTTACCTCGAACGCTTCCGATTACATATTATTAAGTATCAAAAAGGAATGTGAGAAATAAAATTAGGAATCCACCTGCTCTAGCCGATCCCGTCCTTGGACGGGCTTTTCTACTAGTACATAAGAATACGTTAGAACAGAAAAAGAGTAGAAATATATTAATTAATTAAACATCAGTACTAATTGAGAGAAGTAAAATGTAAAATACATAACAATACAAGACAATGGTAAAACAGAGAATAAAATTAGTTATAGAGAAATAATTTCAGATGGAAAAGTTGGCTGAACATTTGAAGATTTCTTAAAGACAATTGAGACGCTCGTTACAGAGAGAAACATGTCAACGTCGTGATGTGGTCCAGTTGGTTGTCAGGGAATTTTTGTTTTTGGAAAGAATAAGAGAAGAAAGTTGATTTCAAATAATGAGTTCGCAATTATTTGATAACAATGTATAGCAATGTGAGGCGGATATAGCTAACGTTACACCCTCTTTAACAGACAACCCTCAAAGCTTATATAATAATTTGTATATGAACTGAAAGGATTTAAAAGCACGAATGTTTCTTTTATACATAATACAAACTTCTACTGTTCTTACTGCGACGAAAAAATATATTGGGAGGGCTTGGCTCATCAGTGGTGAACCCTTTCAGCGGTTTCGCCAATTTAATCCACCAGACCACTTCTCAGAGCTCTAATACTGTATTGGACGATTCTGCTTATATACGCAGCACTGAAGGATGGAATCTCAGAAATGGTTTTCAAGAATACTATAGACATAAGCTTATAGGACAGTAGAATTACATTAAAATATTTGCATCGAGCAATGCTCTTCCGCAAACAATACAGACAAGGTCAGTTAGGCGTAAATTAACACAAAGCGATAACGCCCCATCTATATGTATAAAATGAAACCTTTCATGTCATAGGTATAGATGGCGCGTTATTGCTTTGTGATAATACTTTGTGTATTTTATAATATATAATACTTCATGTAACGGATAAATATTATAATACGTTAACAGAAAAATGTTCAAATAAAGATTTTCTTTTGAAAAATCTCCTGGCTTTAAGTTAACTCGCCCCCAAAAAACCATCATTCATGTGTTGGTGAACCATCACACTACAATCATATATCTATTGATGTTCTTAGAATTTATCATCAAAAACGTGACTAACATACCGGTATCTCATCGATCAGATGTTGACAGAGCAAAAATATATTTTGAACGTACTTGAGCACATCTATATTTATTTACAAGTAAATACTTGTATATAAACAGAATACTCACAATAACCTATAGGATATGCAACAACTGTCCTGGTGTGGAACTAACACCTACTCACATATTCTCATGTCCAGCAAGAGCCGCAGCCTTGCAGAAAATTGACATAGACCCAGAGCAGCAGCTTTACATACCCAAGATAGTGGACATTGGCATTGTTGTGATAGAGATGCATGGAGACATCTGAGGCTCTTCATTGGACACAACAACAACAACAGAATACTCAAATTACTATGAAAATTAACCCGTCACCCATTTATATCTGAATCAAATTACTAAACATATTTGAATACGTATTCATAGCATTTGTAAGAGAATACATTTTCAAATATCAACTATCTGTGTTTGTTGACTTGGCATAGACTTTTAAAAATACTGATTCCAAGAAGATTAATCAAACATTATATTTATTGATTTACAAGAGAACAGAGAAGATAAAGAACAAAATAAAAGAGAAACTTATATCATAGTAAACAAAGAGCTACTTATCTTTTTACAGTTAGCGCTTATTTACTTGTGATCTTATACATATACTCTGTGGGAACAATTAATTAATTAAACTTGAATATATATATATATATATATACAGTGTGAAAAAATAGTACAAATGTGATATTATACTGGGATAAGGTGCATAATTATGAAAGAAGTCATCTCCTTATCGTGCAACTGAAAGTTGCTGATGGCTTGCGCCATCTATCGGAATATATATCAACTATTCTCGTTGATTTTCGTTGATATCAACGAGAATAGTTGATATTTATTCCGATAGATGGCGCAAGCCATCAGCAACTTTCAGTTGCACGATAAGGAGATGCCTTTTTTCGTATATATAACACAGTGCTTTTCTGACAGATTGCAATTAGCCATCGGCTATACACCCAGTTGCTTGATTAAGAGATGTCTTAT
>CP092867.1:97121597-97156902 GCA_030710605.1 Cordylochernes scorpioides
CTTCAGGTAAGAGAACACTTTTCTCTAAAGACCACTTTGGCTTTGCAATTAGGTTTTCTTTACAGGGAGATTCTACTGTACATATATAGTGCATGCCAGGCTTTGAATTTGTTAATTAACATTACATAATTAGATAATACAAAATATAAATACATTCATATCGTTATATCTAAACTTAGAGATTCCATTGCATACAAAATATTCTCCTGCACCCTCGAAATGAAAATTTACTTGATTGCTATCGCATTGTTTTGCCTTTTAGTTTCAAGATATCAAAGTAATTATTAAAAACATTGATATGTATGTGCTAATTTATTTTGGAAGTTCATGGTTAATTATGCTACAAACTGTTAGATTATTGTCGATTATGCCATCTCATGTCTTAAGACTTCGGCAATATGAAAGAGATAATCTGTTTCTGCATATCTATCTTTTAACTATTCACTAAATATTTGAGGCTCCTTCACTACCATTCACAAACATTAAAATGTTTTCCAAATTATTTAACCCATTTCCATGCTTGAAGTGTTTCAATATTCTATGCACTCTAGGTCATTCATCTGGATTTAAAATGTAAACTGTCTCTCTGGCGCTACATAATTATAATTTCCCCAACCATTTACCATTTTTAATTTATAATTAATAACAAGGGGCGAGAATTAACATGGATTATCAAATTAACTTTGAACCACGACGTTTAATTAATGATTTCACTTACCGCGAAGACGAGGTTTAAAATTAAGAGAGATTTTTATAGACTTTTAATTTGAACTTATGGGACACACACCCTGCTGCCACCATGGGCTGTTCTAAGCAAGAATTGTTACCCATTCGATTTAAGTCGTTTAGAACTAGACTTGAAATCGAACTAGGGAAGTCAGGAACAATATAAATGTTTAAAAAGGCATTTCTTGATTGTGTACAACTAAAATTTGCTGATAGCTTGCGCCATCTGTCGGAATAAATATCAACTAATCGTTGATTTCCAACTATTCCAGAATTGACCAACTACCCGTTATTGATTAATCAAGAAAAGCTAACCTCGTTCGCGTTTCGAGCTGTTGACCTTCATCAGCGTGGTGCAAGTTGTACCTCAACGATCAGAAAACTGGTCATTCAGGCATTCTGAGAATCATGTAACGTGTGTTTAAGGTTATAAGTGCATGAGAACGTCAAAGTGAAAATAGTACAAAAGTGAAATCGTACTGGGATTAGGTGGATAAATGAAGAAAAAGACATCTCCCCATCGTGCAAGTAAAAGCGGCTGATGGCTATGTAATTGTTCCCATTGGAAAGGATTAAGCCATCTCAGTAGTATGATATGAACTGGTCTTCTCTGGTAGCTTGCTATTATACACACAGGAACTCTCTGAGTATATTTCTCTATCTCCACACAGATATAGATATTAGATAACAGAAATATATATTACCAAACTATTTTAGACGCGTAATATTCTTTTTAAAATAAAACAATTTCTACTGCCCTTACTGCAATTGAAAAATTAAAGGGAGGTCCTGGCTCATCAGTGGTGAACCCTCCCAGCGGTTTCGCCAGTTTAATCTACCATACCGCTGTTATATTGCATTTTTGGAACTTCCTTTTATAGTGATACTGATGCTTGACTCTTCGAATGGGTATTTTAGATGAACTATGGACTTAAGCTTTTAGGACAGCAGAATTATATATAATTATAAATATATAATATGCTTCGAGCAATCGCTCTTCCGCAAATATAGATTTTTGTATCAGTTCGTAATTTGATAACAGATGGCACGCTAGTGCATCGTAAAAAGATATATGAAGACACCTATTGCTCGAATGCCCACTCTTCTTTACCGCTAGACAACAGACAGTGAACAATGTGGTAGATCTATATCAATTTGTAAATAGCAGAGATAATTATCATAGATTTAACTATTTTTATGAATATATTATGATTATCTTTCAAACCTGAAAGGTTCAGGTTCCTAATATGTATTATTGTTTCTCTTTTTTATTTTTGATTACTTTTTCTTGTATAATATGTTTATAACTGTTTCTTTAAAAAAATGTAAATCGATGCAATTATCCCTAGCCGGGATATCGCGTTTTGTGTGTTGAAATAAAAAAAGGTTTATATTGGATTGAATAAAACATTTATTTGCTAATATTTCGGTTGGCTGAACGTCAACCTTTAGCAAGGCATCACGTTTTTGTATAAACAAACTCAGCGCCGCATAGTGTTATAATATCACATTTGGAATAATTTTGAAAATACAAAGTAGGTGGGGGAAATTTGTTCTTGCAAAATATTTTATAAAATTTATTTTATAATATTTAAATATCTTAAAATATTAAAGGAGAAAAAAAAAGAGGTCTATCCTATATTTCAAAATATTCTAATTAGATACACAAAATACCATTTACTCATTTGGTTTAAAATAAATATTAACTCCGTCCGTGCCTTGCCGGTCTTAAGCCCGGGTGAAAAAGGAGGAGAGCGAACAGTAACAAGCTCACTAAAAAACCTGGGCTCAGCTGGCCCGGCTGATAGTACCCTGTAAGGGCTCCTAATCCAGGGATACAGGATGAGTAGCGTTTATACTCCATTTTAGGAGCGGCTGTACATGGTGTCTGTTCCTCATGTCAGAAGCGGCCATTTCTTTTGGAGCTAAGTCGGCCTGCCGAGTAGTGCTCCCAGTCTTAATGAGAAAAGCAGACGCATTCTACTTCACCCAGTGTGGAGATAAGAAAGAAGAAGAAGAAAATAAATATTAATCCCTCCGTAAAGATCTTTCAAATTCGTGTGTTACCACCTTAAGAAGGCTTATTAAAATCTGGAAAAACGTTCAAATCCGAGCTGCCATTGTGTAACTTGTACGTAGCATTAAAACTATTCAGATGTTTGTGAGTAATTTTATTTTAGTCTGAGTAATTTTAATTATATCGAACACACACATTTTTGAAGCAAATTCCAAAAATGTTCGCGTTTGAACTGATTCATCTTGTTTGTTTATTGGTGTATGATGATTATAGGATTTTTTTACAGACAAATACGTCGACCGTGCGGCCACGAGTCGCGCGAGCTCCGCGTTTTGTATCTGTTGTTCGCTTTTCGCTTGTCTCTGGTAAATTCAAATATCATATTCATTATCAGCATAAAAATCTCATCAATATTGTATATTTATCATCTTTAGTATCACTGTTTGATTTTTTTCGTTCTTTCAGTTTGCAATTTTGCATAACTTCAAGTCTCAAGTTGAGGCTTGAAGTATCATCGTCATGGCAACGACCAAGATTGGCGCTGCGTCATCAATTCCATCTGAAAGTTCATCGGATGTTCATGAATCACCAAAATCACCATCATCTTCGCAAGCCTCGAAGGCAATCTCTACACACTTACCAAATGAAGCAATAATATCTGAAAATATGCAAAAAACTAAACATTACTTTTCTCCTGAAGATAGGAAAAAATTCGACGAGGAAAGAAAGGCCACTTATGAAAGTAGAAGTAAATTCATAAAATCCACAGTGCAATTCGAATCTATACCCAACGCCTCAGCCGAAGACCACCTGATAGGAATAGCAAATATCATCGGATACAAAAACATCCATTCTGTTGGTAAAATGAATTAACAGGCGATAGTGTCTGTCGCCAACAATGAACAAGCCCAAAAACTAATCGATAGTGGATTCAAGGTCAAAGACATTACTGTGTTCCCCTGCCCACTATTTAAACCCGCAAAGAAATATATCCTTTCGGGCGTACTGGCCTTTATTCAAGACCAAGACCTCAAGATAGCTCTGGAGCCTTATGGCCAAATGATAAGCAGCCGTCCCCTCCCATTCCCCAAGGACAATCCCCTCCTGAAACACCTCTCGTCGCTAAGGCGGGAAATCGTTTTTAAGACTAAGGAGAAAACCCCTATGCCTGCAACGCTTAACGTGCCTTATATGGACAAAAATTTTACTATATTTATCGGTGAAGATGTCGTATGCAATGGATGCAGACGACACGGGCATGTTAAAAATAAATGCCCATTCGACCCTAATATTAGGGCCACAGTAACAAGAACTTTTGCGGAAGCCCTTAATCCATCAAAGAGCCCTGTCTTACCATCCGAGACACCAAAAGAAGCTCGCGAACCGACCCAAAGACCAAGCGAGACACCATCGAAGAAACTACCTCTCACAGCTTCTTCAGAAGAAGAAAACTGCCAAAAGGATAAAAATGACCTCGTGGAAAAATCAAGGCCAGATCCCCAGAGTGGACTTACGGCTGCACCGTCTCACGATGAAATGGGGAAAGATATAAGATCTGTTCTGGGAAAAGAGCTGAATGAGGAGAAGACCCTTAACGCGGCCCAATTCCTAGCGGGGTTGCCAGGCCCAAGCACCGAAAATCCAACCAGTGAAGATGAGGATAATATGTCGACCAGTAAATCAGACGGGTCGGTTACATCGTCTCAACTCCAGAAACAACTTGTGGAATGCGAAACCATGCCCAATCCAGACCTCGAGGAAGCTATCGCCACAATTTTCAAGAGAACAGGACAGGCAAAGAGAATCAAAATCCAGGAGCAGATTGAAAAACACCCCGACCTACTCCATCAAATATCCCTCCATCTCGAAGTCCTTTTGGAAGACGATAAGAATACTGTCAACATGAAGAGCGACGACAGAAAAAGATTGAGGGAGAGAATCAGGAAGGCTAAAACAATTTTAAATGCGATGAAAGTAGACTAACTCAGTTTTGTGTTCATCATACTGTTTTATTTGAACTACCTCTCTCTTTTACTTCGATTTTGTTTCTTTTATTTCACACACTATATTTCTATCTTCTATCTTCTCGCTCTCGATTTTATTGTAAATACATTCCTTCTAAAACTAACGCTAAATTATACTATTTTACTTTCCTTAATCTATTATTTTACTGTTTATCTGTATTATCTCTTTTTATTCTTTCGTTTTTGGGATGTTGAACTCTTGTAAGCCATCCTGCGGACACTGTAAATATTGATTTTTTGAGAATTCTAACGTTGAACGCCCGCGGTATCGCGAACAAGCAAAGAGAAGAATTTTTAAAAGATTGGTTAAAGAAAAACGAAGCGGAAATATATGCAATTCAAGAAACGAATATTCAAACAAGCAAAACGCGACAAGACTTAACGACTTTTGATATCTATGTAAATGAACCTATTTCTCGCGGCAGCGGACAACTATTCTTAATACATCGCTCGATTTTTAGCGCAAATTTTAAAATACTAAAAAACGGGAAAATATGCGCCATAGAAATTTTAATGAACAGGAATATCGCACTATTTATTAATGTACACCTCGCTCACGAGCCCGATGAAGCCTTAAACGATTTACAACTGATACAAAACTACTTGAACGCATACCCGAGAGATACAGCGACGTTCATATTAGGAGATTTTAACATTCGCGACAAACCGGGCAAGACAGAATCACGTCGAAAATTAAACTTTTTATCGGAATTTAATAAAAAAAACAATCTTATCGATATCTTTAAGCACGTTAATCCTGGACTCGACGGTTTTACACATGAAGCTCTCATCCATAACACGCCTTTTAAAACCAGAATCGATTATATATTTTGCTCGTCAAACTTTACACCTAATCTTCTCAAATGCGAAACCATTGCTTACAACTTATCTGACCACAACGCCATTATCACGCGACTACGAACAAAGAATACGCAATTTTTTAAAAAGAACATCGACTCGAAAATTTTTAACTCTCATATCTTCAAAGAAATATTTTTATACGAACACGAGAGCTTTATTACGAATTTTAATCAGATTGGCGCGAAGGCACATTGGAGATGCTTGAAAAAACTAATTTTAGAAACTGCGGAAGTCTGTCAAAAATACACTCTTACGAAATTTAGACGCCTCAAACCCGCAATTACTGCTATTTACAATGACAACAATGAATTCCTCAACAACAACGACGCTATCCTAAACTATATTTTCGCCTTTTATCAAAATAAAACGAAGGCGGATGAATCGATTATTTTAGAGGACATTAGAAATTATGTAAATATTATTCCGCGCCTCGATATCGAATTTCATTTCAACGAAGAAAATTTTATAACGAAAAACGACATTTTAAACGCGATTAAGCTCTTACCGAATAGAAAGATGGCCGGCGATGATGGCATCCCCGCCGAATTTTATAAAGATTTTTGTGACGTCGCCGCCGACTCTTTACTCGGAATTTTTTATGAAGCGCATTTAGAAAACTCCCTACCTGACCACATGAGCGCTGGTAAGATGTTTCTATTACCGAAAACTCCTAATACACGAACTCTGAACGATTGGCGCCCGATCACCGCTATGAACACGGACTATAAAATTTTATCGAAAATTTTACTCTCAAAAATCAAGCCGTACTCTGCGCGCATGATACCAACAGAACAAAAGTACGCCATTCCCGGCCGTTCTATATTCGACATCATCCCCGAAATTGAGAAAAACATTTACGAATCGAATTTATTTAATACGCCTCTCGCAATCGTAACTCTCGACTTACAGAAGGCGTTCGATTCGATTAACAGACCGTTTATTATCGCCACGCTTGAAAGACTCGATATCCCCGATATTTTCCTGAAATGGATTAATATCGTCTTTAGTGGAAATAAAATAAAAATCGACATGAACGGCGAGTGTTCTCCTGAATTCGACGTAAATAGAGGCGTGCGTCAGGGCTGCGGCTTGTCCGCGCTGCTTTTTTCATTCGCCACGACGTCTCTCATACATCATCTTCGTCGAAACCTCAGCTCTACGTCTGAGATATATGCATATGCCGACGATTTTATCTTATTTTTAAAAGACGAAACTGATTTTATGCGTATTTATAACTGCTTTAAAAACTTCGAGAAAACTTCCGGCATCGCTATTAACTTTAAAAAGAGTAAGGGGTTGTGGTGCGGCAATTGGAGCAGCAGGACCGATAGGCCAGAAGATATAGAAATGCGGAACGACACAATTGATATCCTCGGTATACATTTTGAGAATTCCAAAACGCCCTTAAAAATGCAAACTGAAAATCTTCGTTCCTACCTCCGCCATTCAGCCGTAATTGCAAAACAAAACATTTTAACGCTCCCCCTCCACCTCAAGACGCGATTTTTAAATGTGAACTTTATACCAAAATTTACCTACATGATAAACGCCATCTTACCAAGCGATTCTACATTAAACGAACTACAAAAGGACTTAGATGACGCGCTCTATAATGAAACCACCTGGACGACCTCGTCAATAAATTGCCTACCCGCCGAGAGGGGTGGCCTCGGCCTGCTGCACTTGGCTTCTCAGCGCGACCTCTTTATTCTAAAACGTATACAAAAGTCTATTAACGGGGAAAAAAAACGAAAACGATTTTCTTTTTATAAACAAAAATTCGACAAACTACTACAATCTGTTTAACTACGATTTACACAGCTTTCTATCGCCACGACGAAAGCAGACTCTATCAAGCTGGAAAAACATCGCGCCAAACTTTCATATCGATTTTAAAAGCCTCTCGAAAAAACGACTTTTTACACATCGTGCTTTTAAAATGCCGCCTTTTACACGGCCTTTATATGCAAAATCCTGCCATCTTCAATGTACGAGGCCTGAGACGTCTGAAAGACTTTTTGGATTTAAACGGTGAAATACGAGATATCAACGATTTATTCTCCCACGCCACGCGAAACATTCGGAACGATTTTCAAAGAATCACTACGTTCTACAATGAAACGAAAATTATGAATTTTAAACCAAACAACCATCCTTCCTGCGTTCACCTTCCCATTACGTACAAATCACGCCTCTTCTCACGGTTCAGAAGCAGCGCGCTACGCCAAATAATCATATCGTCCTATTTTAATTTGAAGTACGCTGAAGAAAAAACGGCCAAATGGACATTCGACACTGCGCCTTGCTGGCACAGTAGAATTAATATATACGACGACATCGCATGGCGTTTGAAGCTGAGAGCTCTACCTTACCCTACAAGAAATGGAAAAGCTTCCTGCACCGCCTGCGGCGGACCCCCAGATATCCAGCATCGCTATACAGAATGCGCTTTGACGAAACCATTTATCGACAACGCTATTAAAGAATGCCGAAACATCGACCCTCTATACAGGTTCAATCCTTCTAAATTTATCCTCGAAGGGGAAAAGATCGAATTACGTCGCATTTTAAACAGAACAAAATACGATATTTATAAATTTTTCATCAATGTAGATTTTAATTGTACCCCTTCCCCCACTAACTCTTAAAATTGTAACGTCGTTCTTTATGACTTAATAAAAATCGATTTTGTGTTAAAAAAAAAAAGAGATGTTTAGATGTTTAGGTAAATAGGAAACAATAGTGTATAGTGAGAGAATATATTTACAAATTCTTCAAAAGCATAGTCGTATTAACGAATCAATTTTTGAAAAGAGAATTTTTTTATCTATTTAAGATATGAGTATGGATTCTGTGTTTTCTTTTGAGAGAGCAGTCAAAATTTGTTTTGTGGAATTAAGAAACTTAGCTAACTACCAATATTTCTTTGTTTATAAAGCATGAATAAGCCGTCACTCTGTTTAATAACCTATAATTTATCCGCAGTGTGTTGTTTAATTATATATCGAATTAATGTTGATTTGAAATAAAGGATATTAGAAAGATCCAACCAAACATTTCTCCTTAGAAATTAAAATTTGTTGCTAGTCTATTTCAACCGAAGGGTGTTCGATGTAGTTGAGGATGCGCCTTTGTCTTTGACGATAGTATTGCTTGCTTCGAAGATAAATTTTGAAGATCCCTTTGACTGTGATGAAGATGACGCCCCCCAGAGCAGCTCGGCGCAAATGGGAGTTCACTGATGAGAAACAAAGTCTGCCTATCAACGTGGCGAAAGTGGGAAATGCGAGTGCTCCGCAGAAAATCCGAGTAGCAGAGATAGGATCGGCCAGAAAGTTCATTTCGCGTGGAGGCGGCGTGTTGATAGAGAGGTCGTTCGAGATGGAGGATGAGTATCGTTGGAAGAGCCGCACCACGAATTCCTCCCAATAGAGGCGCTTGCCCAGAATGAGGAGCACTGGGATGGTGGGAAGTCCGACGAGCAGGAAGAAAGGATCTGTCCGTTCCATGGAACGCAGCCCCTCCTTATGGCCGAGTATCTGCATGACAGTAAGAGCTCCGTAGAGCACGGCGGTCCAATACACCGAGCCGACAACCAGACTGGCCACAAGATACGGACATGTCTTGTAGAAGATTCTGTCAGCCACGTCCAACGTGTAAGCCACCGGACCTAACATCGGGTAGACCAGGAGGTAATCCGTGTTGCACAAGGGACAAGCGATCTTATTGGTCATGTTTCCCTGCTGGCGTTCGTCGATCCATCGCTGGAGACAGCGCTGATGCACCCAGCGGTTGGCCCCGCGGCAATGGCAGGGCTGCACCCACTCAGCCGCCGGGTCCTCGCCTTCCGCCTCCAGACATACCCAGCACTGCTTCTCACCGACATCCATCCTTCTTGATTGGTGATCTAATTCCGGCAAATTCTATAGGAATTTAATATAAGAATACCTGTTTTATATAATTAGGAAAAATTAGATATGTTATATATACAAAGATCTTTGTATTTATTTACATTGTGATATTTAGGCATTGAATTGTTCTCATTGTTTCTTTAGAATCTAGTTATAGAGGATTAAGACTTTCTCAAACCTCTCTCTATGAATAAATATATTTTTGTTAAATTTTAAATAAAATATTTTCTTATAGAACATTCACCAGCTCTTTGGTCTAGCTGCGGTCTGTGTTCTGACGCCATTGTAGCGTCACCAGCCATGTTCAAGAAAGCTTTAAACTGATGCTATTGATAATGGATTAGCAGCGTTTGTACTCCAAGTTAGAAGCAGCTGCACATGGCGTCTGTTCCTCATGTCAGAGGCAGCCATTTCTTTTGGAGCAAAGTCAGTGGCCTGCCACTGAGTAGTGCTCCCAGTCTTAATGACAAAGGCAGACACATTCTACTTCACCCAGTGAGGAGATAAGAAGAAGATAACTTCAGGATATATATTTACGTATTTAATATTTATACTATTAATAAAATGGTATAGAATAATTAGTTCTTTCTGTTGTATTACCAGATATTTTTTTCAAAAAATATTTCAATATCTATCGAGGTTTTGATACTGGCCGAAGTGTCTTATATTTCAAGAACAATGAATGTGTGCCGGCCAGACAACCTCAGTCTTCAAGACAGTAGTTTCAAGTTATCTCGGGATGTTGAAGTTTTGAATTGATGTCGTTGATCAGTGAAATTGAATCTCTATAATGTCTAAGGAAATTAAGAAAGCAAAACAAAACATTCTTATCAATTTCATCTTTTTTTTTTCAACTTTTATTAAAATCAAAGATAATAATTCCAATTTGTTGATTCATTACCACCTCATGTAGTTTAATATTTGCGAATTATCATATTTTATGTTTTGGAAAGTAATATAATATGTTGTTGGAGTCAAAGCATCTTTGAAATGTGAATTTTTTATTTACACAATTATATGTTATAGATTATATTTGTTAAAAAGTGGTTCTCATTATGGCCCCATTACAATAGATAGTTAATTCTTACACTGAAGATATTTTGCGACAAAAATAATAGGAATGACTAGGAACATAAATCCAATTCTAAATAGCACCCAGATTCCAACAAGAAGACAGCAATACTTCAAACCTACAAGGAAGTGTAGAGCAAATTGTGAATAATTCTTTGGAATATCATGGATTTCTGATTTCAAGAGATAATTTCCATAACAATGGATGGAACCACGAAGCGAAAACGGAGAAAACAACGACGTAGAAGAAAGTCATAAGGTAAAGAATTGAAACCAGAATCTAGTGGAAGTCATGCAGGAATTCATTGCAGAAATCGTTCAGGAAAAAGAAAAATGAAAACTTCGTACTCAACTTGATGAAACAAATATAATTTGGCCTTCAACAAACGAATATGATTTAAAAACGAAAATTAAAATTATACCGCGAATGTTTCTTTTAAAAATCGAAATTTATTTTCAAAGAGAAATAACGACATTTCTAACTTTGAGGATGAGGTATGGAAAGGTGAAACATGAAGAGTAATGGAGAACGGAAAAATAAAAAGTGTCCAGGGGCGGGAATCGAACCCACACCCTTCTGCTTACCGGGCAGGTGCCTTGTCCACTCGGCTACCCTGGACGTATTTTTCCGTTCATAACTTATATGAACGGAAAAATACGTCCAGGGTAGCCGAGTGGACAAGGCACCTGCCCGGTAAGCAGAAGGGTGTGGGTTCGATTCCCGCCCCTGGACACTTTTTATTTTTCCGTTCTCCATTACTCTTCATGTTTCACCTTTCCATACCTCATCCTCAAAGTTAGAAATGTCGTTATTTCTCTTTGAAAATAAATTTCGATTTTTAAAAGAAACATTCGCGGTATAATTTTAATTTTCGTTTTACAATCATCAGCCGCGTTATATTGTATTTTGAATATGATTTAGGAAGTCAGAATTTTTCCATGCCTCTAGTAATGAAGATTGAACGCCAACAACAAGTGGCATTTTATTCAATTAATCTCGGAAAATTCTCAGGTAAGGCTTTCCACAATACCATCAAACTATACAGGTTTCCAGTACGATTCCAAGAATTCCAGCAGCGACAAAGTCTTATTACAAAGTGGGCCAACACAACAAGACAATTATTCCCAAGCCAATGAGATCTGTGGTGATGAAACAAGACCTGACACAACTACAGCTGAAAGTCACATGGTGAGTGATAGCTCTAAGTCACATTAAGCTATGATAGATTGTGTAGATTTACTTGGGATGTTGTCACTGAAACGTGGCTTATAAATCATAAAAATATGTTTGCGAGATCCTTGATTGATAGATATATTCCTTATTACTTATAAATGACTGCGGCGTATAATTATAAAGCTATACAAACAGTTTAACCGCATAAGTTTCTTTTTTATTTATGAAAAATCATTTTTAATTTCAAAGAGAAATATTTAATATTTCTAACTTTTGGATGACGTATGAAAAGGTTGAATATATGAAGAGTGATGGTCTATATATGAATGGATGACGTATGGAAGGGTGAAAATATGAAGAGTAATGGCGAACGGAAAAATAAAAGTGTCCAGGAGCGGGAATCGAACCCACAACCTTCTGCTTACCGGGCAGGTGCCATGTCCACTAGGCTATCCTGGACGTATTTCTCCGTTCGTAACTAATATTTAAACTGACTAATAATACTTATAAATGACTGCGGCGTATAATTATAAAGCTATACAAACAGTTTAACCGCATAAGTTTCTTTTTTATTTATGAAAAATCATTTTTAATTTCAAAGAGAAATATTTAATATTTCTGACTTTTGGATGACGTATGAAAAGGTTGAATATATGAAGAGTGATGGTCTATATATGAATGGATGACGTATGGAAGGGTGAAAATATGAAGAGTAATGGCGAACGGAAAAATAAAAGTGTCCAGGAGCGGGAATCGAACCCACAACCTTCTGCTCACCGGGCAGGTCCCATGTCCACTAGGCTATCCTGGACGTATTTCTCCGTTCCTAACTAATATTTAAACTGACTAATAATACTTATAAATGACTGCGGCGTATAATTATAAAGCTATACAAACAGTTTAAACCGCATAAGTTTATTTTTTATTTATGAAAAATCATTTTTAATTTCAAAGAGAAATATTTAATATTTCTAACTTTTGGATGACGTATGAAAAGGTTGAATATATGAAGAGTGATGGTCTATATATGAATGGATGACGTATGGAAGGGTGAAAAATATGAAGAGTAATGGCGAACGGAAAAAATAAAAGTGTCCAGGAGCGGGAATCGAACCCACAACCTTCTGCTCACCGGGCAGGTGCCATGTCCACTAGGCTATCCTGGACGTATTTCTCCGTTCGTAACTAATATTTAAACTGACTACTAATACTTATAAATGAGTGCGGCGTATAATTATAAAGCTATACAAACAGTTTAACCGCATAAGTTTCTTTTTTATTTATGAAAAATCATTTTTAATTTCAAAGAGAAATCTATATATATAAAAATGAATGTTTGTATGTTTGTATGTTTGTTGGTCTGTTGGTATGTCCGGTATACAAATTCGCAGTAGTTCACTAATTCAAACCAAAATTTCCATACAAGGTAAAAAATAACGGGGGTGACGATAGGCTATTTTAAAATATATATAAATCATTTATTAAAACTATATATTCAAATTATTCAACTTAGCTCACGAGCAGCGCCCTCTAGAACACTCAAGCGTCGACGGCGGCGCGCGACGATTGGCTGCCGGCGCAGCACGTGACTTCCCTGCCCCCCCCCCCCCCCCCCACCCGCCGAGTAAATGAGATCTCCCGGCTGCCGGGAGCTCACGAGCAGCGCCCTCTAGATCGCGTGTCGATTTTGACGGCGGGGCGCGCTCCCGGTTGGACAGTTGCGCGGGGGCAGAGTGACCTCGCGGGTGCCCTCCGGGAACTACGTCCATCTTCCATATGTAATATACATTTAATCGTGTAAACCCGGGCGTTGCCCGGGTCATTCGTCTACAAATTCGCAGTAGTTCACTAATTCAAACCAAAATTACGATACATAGGTAAAAGAATACTGGGAAGACGATAGGCTATTTTAAAAATTTTGCTGTATCATGTTTGATTATCAGATACAAAATTATATCGGGAAAAATTCCAAAAAAACAGAGACCACGGGTGAAACAGAGTACATTTAATAGGGTAAAACCCGGGCGTTGCCCGGGTCATTCGTCTAGTATTTAATATTTCTAACTTTTGGATGACGTATGAAAAGGTTGAATATATGAAGAGTGATGGTCTATATATGAATGGATGACGTATCCTGGACGTATTTCTCCGTTCGTAACTAATATTTAAACTGACTAATAATACTTATAAATGACTGCGGCGTATAATTATAAAGCTATACAAACAGTTTAACCGCATAAGTTTATTTTTTATTTATGAAAAATCATTTTTAATTTCAAAGAGAAATATTTAATATTTCTAACTTTTGGATGACGTATGAAAAGGTTTAATATATGAAGAGTGATGGTCTATATATGAATGGATGACGTATGGAAGGGTGAAAAATATGAAGAGTAATGGCGAACGGAAAAATAAAAGTGTCCAGGAGCGGGAATCGAACCCACAGCTTTCTGCTTACCGGGCAGGTGCCATGTCCACTAGGCTATCCTGGACGTATTTCTCCGTTCGTAACTAATATTTAAACTGACTAATAATACTTATAAATGACTGCGGCGTATAATTATAAAGCTATACAAACACTTTAACCGCATAAGTAAAACCGCATAAATAAAAAAGAAACTTATGCGGTTAAACTGTTTGTATAGCTTTATAATTATACGCCGCAGTCATTTATAAGTATTATTAGTCAGTTCAAATATTAGTTACGAACGGAGAAATACTTCCAGGATAGCCTAGTGGACATGGCACCTGCCCGGTAAGCAGAAGGTTGTGGGTTCGATTCCCGCTCCTGGACACTTTTATTTTTTCGTTCGCCATTACTCTTCATATTTTTCACCCTCCCATACGTCATCCATTCATATATAGACCATCACTCTTCATATATTCAACCTTTTCATACGTCATCCAAAAGTTAGAAATATTAAATATTTATCTTTGAAATTAAAAATGATTTTTCATAAATAAAAATGAAACTTATGCGGTTAAACTGGTTGTATAGCTTTATAATTATACGCCGCAGTCATTTATAAGTATTATTAGTCAATTTAAATATTAGTTACGAACGAAGAAATACGTCCAGGGTAGCCTAGTGGACATGGCACCTGCCCGGTAAGCAGAAGGTTGTGGGTTCGATTCCCGCTCCGGGACACTTTTATTTTTCCGTTCGCCATTACTCTTCATATTTTTCACCCTTCCATACGTCATCCATTCATATATAGACCATCACTCTTTATATATTCAACCTTTTCATACGTCTTCCAAAAGTTAGAAATATTAAATATTTCTCTTTGAAATTAAAAATGATTTTTCATGAATAAAAAAGAAACTTATGCGGTTAAACTGTTTGTATAGCTTTATATTCCTTATTATTATTTTTTTCATATTATCCATAGTACACCTGGTACAGGCCATAAAAACTTGGTGGGTAGAAGTTGGCGACTGCTTTTACTGTAAGTGCATCACATGTCTACATATGTGAAAAGAAGTTTATTCCTTATGATAATATTGACAGACTCAAAAACCGGAATTATGTTTCAAAAGGCATTTAATTATTGTCTCAACTCTCTCTAATGTAATGTAAAATCGCAGAAAGAATAATCAATTTCAAACATTTCACAGATGCTTTGACCAACAACATATTATATTTCTTTCCAAAAACATGAAATGTTTGAATTCTCAAAGATTAAACTACATAAGGCTGTAATGATTTAACAAATTGGCATTATTCTCTTTGATTTTAAAAAAAGTTGAAAAAAAAGAAATTAATATGAATGCTTTATTTTGTCTTTCCACTTTATTAACTAACTCCGCCTTTGCCAGTCCCAAGCCCGGATGAAAAAGGAGAAGGGGGAGCAGTAACAAGCTGACTAAAAAATCTGTGCTCAACTGGCCTGGCTGATAGTACCCTGTAAGAGCTCCTAATCCAGGTATACAAGATGAGCAGCGTTTGTACTCCATGTTAGGAGTGGCTGCACATGGCGTCTGTTCCTCAAGTCAGAGGCGGCCATTTATTTTGGAGCTAAGTCGGCCTGTCTCTGAGTAGTGCTCCCAGTCTTAATGACAAAGGCAAGACACATTCTAATTCACCCAGTGTGGAGATGAGAAAGAAGAAGAAGAGTTTATTAACTTTATTAATTTTCTAAGCCATTATAGAGATTCGAGTTTACTGATAAACTTTCAATACGTAATTCACTCAAAGGTACACTCAATAGTGTATAAATAGGCCTTTTTTACAGAGATCAATACCGTTTCTTATTAGCGTTACTAGATCTCAGGAGATATTCAATGACTGATCTTTGCTTGATTATATGGTCAAGTAGCTTTTCAAACCCGGCCACAGGACGCTCAATGGAATGCTTGTCTAGGGGGTGACCACAGGTGCGAGGGGTTCTCGGAATCCTATCGGCAGATAAGAAAAAAAAAAAAAAACGAGATGCCTCGGTGACCAAAACACGCTTTTTGTTATTATAAGCTTGTGATACGTTTTTTTAATTTCTCTCTCTCTCTCTTTATAAATACCTTTTTATATACTTTTATTAGAGAACTTAAAAGCAAAAAAAAAACCTTATAATAAATTATGAAAAAGGCATCTCCTTATCGTGCAACTGAAAGTTGCTGATGGCTTGCGCCATCTATCGGAATAAATATCAACTATTCTCGTTGATTTTTAATTATTTCAGAATTTTCCAAATACCTATTCTTGATTAATCAAGAAAAGCTAACCACGGACGCGTTTCGGGCGTTGCACGATAAGGAGAGGTCTTTTTCATAATTTATGCACCTTATCCCAGTACAATATCACTTTGTACTACCATTTCACGTTGTATCGCGGTCCCCTTATAATGAATTATTTCAAAATTTGCCCTGTCTTGCTTTATTTATTTATCTCCGCGACACTATTTATCAGTTACCAAGTACACCTATCCCCCGATTTACACGGTACTGTACTTGTTTTATACGTTATCGCTTTTACATGGTTTTCCAATTATTTTTTTTTTTTGTTTTTATCGCACTATACTAAATTCTACTGTGATTGAAAACATGCGCACATCTCACGAGGAATTCCGAGCCTATGTGCTGACTACATATTTTAACCTGTCAATGCATTTTATTTTTATTTCTGTGTACACCTATCCCCCGATTTACACGTTTTTCTCAGGAACCGTGTAAATCGGGGGATAGGTGTATATGATATTATTAAAATTCACAAAATGACATTAATAATACTGGTGTAATGGGATATTAAAGACAAGGTTCTTTACTTTTGTCCAAATTCTCAATTACAGCGGACATCGCATGGCAACAAAAACGATTAAAAACCGATATGAACTATCGCCATAGGCGTTTTCTAGATGAAAGGTAATTTAGATGTTTTTATCTATAAAATATTAATTAAAAGATACAGCATTGTTGATTTTACAACGTCAATATTTTCAATGTTGACGTTGATTTCTATTATTATATTTATTTATATCAGTATTTTTTTTGTTTAGGCGCTGCAAAATGTTAATATCCCGTTCTGAATATTTCAAATTAATTCCATCAGGTTTATCTTTTTTATAACTTCAAAGAAGATCTTGTTGTTCGTATACAGGAAGGAGACACTTTCTTGACAATTTTAGATAATTTCATACGTACATTTAGGATATGTTAAAACTCTTCATAGCAATCTATATATATATTTTTATATTTCATAACATCTTTACATCAAATATTTTTAATTATATTCATTTTTAAATATTAGTATATTGCTTGGGGGTCCGTGGAAGGATGGTCTAAACCATTGGTTTTCTACCACTACGACCCGGATTCGATTCCCGCATTGGGCACCTTTTTCTTATTTAAAGCAAAAATGCTCCAATGGCCCCCGATTCTTGCAAAAGTCCAATCCAATCAGTAAGTGTAAGTAACCAAACGGGGCTCTGGCATATTTGTAAGTGCAAAGTCGAACTGCTTTTTACATGTGTAGACATGTGGTGCACTAACAGTAAAAACAGTCGCCTACTTCTACCCATCATAATTATCATGGCCTGTACCGCTTGTTCTAGGGATAAGCAAAAAAAGTATACTGCTTGTTTTGTAATTTTCATAAACATCATATATATTTATTATAATTCACTACGTATATTAAATATATATATATATAATATTCAATTTATTATATGAATATTAATGCTACATCTCTCTCAACCAAATTTTAATTTACTTTCCGATATTTCAGTGATTCGCTGTCACTTTTCCTATAGGAATGATCACTGAAACGTCAGGAACTGAATAAACAATTGGCTGATGTAGTCACATTTCCAAACAAACTTCTAACCAACAAATAATCATCAAAATTAATGATAAATATGAAAAATAATATAAAAGTTAATTTGTACTTGGATCAGGTGGATAAATTGAGAAAAAAGGGGCATTTCCTGATCGTCCAACTGAAAGTTGCTGATGGATTACGCCATCTATCGGAATAAATATCAACTAATCATTGTATTTTAATTATTCCAGAATTGACCAAATACCATCAGCAAATTTTAGTTGCACGATCAGAAAATGCCATTTTCATAATACCAAATACATTAAAGTAAGAAGGGTCCTTCTTGTTACACATATATATTTTCAATCCAATATTTCGATGGACCAATCATCCATCGTCCATAACAAGACTTAGAACAAAACACTATACAGTAATGACAATACATCCAGATGGCACAAGAACCTATAGGACATACAACAACTGTCCTGGTGTGGAACTAACACCTACTCACATATTCTCATGCCCAGCAATGGCCACAGCCTTGCAGAATATTGACATAGACCCAGAACAGCAGCTTTACACACCCAAGATTGTGGACATTGCTGTGATAGAGATGCATGGAGACATCTGAGGCTCTTCATTGGACACGACAACAACAACAACCTATCGTCCATCTTTCATGATAATATAATTCTGTATCCAATTAAAAAGGCATATATTGGTAAAATAAATGATATTTATCATCCAATATATGACTTTTAATTGAAGATTGATTTATGGATTGCTCTATTTTCTAAATAATTTAGTATATAAAAATATCTGACACCTAAAAAATTTGATCTAGAGGAAATTAATTTTTAAAACTTGTCTAATGTTGATTTTTCTAATATTTAAAAGGAGAGAAATTGCTGAATAAATATTGAAATAATTATATTTTGATTGAATACAAAATATTCGGTTACAAAGCTCCGTCTCTATTGGAGCTCTGACCTAGATTTGCAAATTTTGATGATACTGATCTTTTGCGTATTTCGGTCAAGTGTTGCCTCAGCGTCTTGAAAGTAGACTCTAAAAGATTTATGACTTTTTCTTGCGGAGTTTATAGCGGCCTTGTTGTTATAGCGTTTATAGAGACATCGTCTTCTTGGAGTAAGTCTTGACTCGGCGGTGGAATCCTGGAGGCATTCAAGGAAAGCTGTAGACCACAGTACCCAGGGATCAAGGTCTTCAGTTAGCCTTTTTTAAGCTACCCAACACCTCAATCAAAATTTTCAAATATTATTTAAAAATTCAGAAATACCTGTATTTTTTATTTGGAATAGCGAGCTTTCGAGTAACAACAATGTATAGAGAAATACTTATTGTTGGTGAAAATAAATGTTTACCTGAAATTTTGATTAATTTTTGAATAACTTTTAACAATTTTACTTCCACCAAAATGTCACGTAGATATTATGGGAAGGCAAACGTAAAGATCATAAAAACGATACTTTCTGAATATCACAATTATCAACTTATATACACAAGATAAAGATAGACAAAGAGAGAAAATTGTTTAATAACAATTATCAAATTAATATTATGTTTGTAAATACACTCATGGATAGAACATAAGGAAGTTGTACCTTTTAACATGTATATCGGGATTCAGACAATAACTCTGAAAGATACCCTCATGTACAAAACTTAAGGAATTTGTACCTTTAAACATGTATATCGGGATTCAGACAATAACTCTGAAAGATACACTCATGGACAATACTTAAGTAAGTTGTACCTTTTATCATGTATATTTGGATTCAGACAATAACTCTGAAAAATAAACTCACGGACAGAAATTAAGGAAGTTTTTAACCTTTTAGCATGTATATCGGGATTCAGATAATAACTCTGAAAGGTTAAACCGTGATCTTTATTGAAGACCAACGATATAACTAAGTGTAAACAAAATTGTTTCTGTCTCTTTCAAATAAACAGACGACTTGGATATCAAAAGCTATTGGGATTGTATTCAAATTGTAAAAGTATATGTACATTTGCTGGATACATGATGCGTATATCAGCGGTGGAAACACTGCTGACGGTTCTTTACATGATAAAAATGATATTTCGAAACTATTATAGACGCGTATGATTCTTTTAAATAATAAACAATTTATACTCTTCTTACTGCACTGGAAAAATTAATAGGAGGATAATTTAAAAATATGTTTCCATTGCAGAGAGTAGATATTGTTTAATTTTTAAAAGAATCAAACGCGTCTATATTAGTTTCGAAATTTCATAACAGATGGTGCGCTAATGCATTACAGTAAAAATGATATTCAACTACCGAAAAATTTAAAATGAAAAAGGTTCTCTATTTTGGATTAAATTGACTTAAAAAGGAAATAATAAATTTTGTATAGTCATATCAACCAATGATTTATTTAACACTCGACATTTCAGTGACTTACTCTCACTCTCTTCAGGGGAATGATTACTTTGAATACTAGTTCAGAACAAGGATTCCAATGTTCAGAATTCCAATGTTCAGAACAAGGATTCCAATGTTCAGAATTCCAATGTTCAGAACAAGGATTCAAAATAACCATTCCCTTGAGAAGAGTGACAGCAGGTCGATAAACGTCAGGTAGTTCTATAAACCATTGGTTGATGTGTGGTTATACATTTTCTCAATCAACTTCCAACCAACAAATGATCTTCGGAACTTCTTATTTCTGATTGTATTCTTCTTTCTTATCTCCACTCAATTATATTAAGGTATCAAACTTGTAGAGCTTGTTGATGGTGTCTGCCGGGGAAGAGTAGAGCTCATCAATATATGAGTCAATATAGTCAATAATATGTTTTGGGATTGCAGGTTGAGAATTCTATCATATAATCACAAATATGATTGTAAATATCCAAAATTTAGAATAAAAAATGCATTAAAGAAAAAAATTCGTATTTTTTATTTTATAGCAGAGTATAGATATTCTAAGTTTTTTTTTTTAATTCAAAAGGCATATTTTGGATCAAAATATAATTTTGATTGATCAATTTTCAAATTGATCCAATACATGCCTTTTTAATTAAAGATTTATTTATGGATTTCTCTATTTCAAAAAGATATTCTAAGTGTAAATATGTTTCCTCGCTAGCATAAAATATAAGAAGTACTAGGGAAATGACTTGATGAAGTGTTTGCAGTTGTGCGGATGTAAGAAGTCTTCAATGGTCTACCCTATATAGCGCGACAGGATGTGAATATTTATTTGTTCCTCAAGTCAACACACAGATAAATGTGGCAACAAATGGAAGCGATAACTGTGAGGAATTCAAGGCCGGGAATAACTCCTTAGAGGATCATTTTAATTTATTTGTGAGGAGAGTTTCACGGTGGCCTAATAAAATACGGACGTCTGGGAAAAACTGAAATGGCTTGAAAACGAAAGCGATATTTTTACTTAAGTTTAATTTTAATTGACGCAGTGCCTTGGTGGGAAATTTTGGCTTTATTATTTAGAAATTTAATAAACAATGAATGGTCATTCAGTATTTTGTCTGAAGATGGTAAAAACGGTGTTACAGAAACGTCACACACTATTTATTTATTTGGATTTGGTATTATTACCTTGGGTTTATAATCTATAATCCAAATTGTGCCTTATCATTGGAGACTTGGTCTTATTACCTGTGTTTATAATCTATAATCCAAATTGTGCCTTATCATTAGACTTGGTCTTATTGTCTTGTGTTTATAATCTATAATCCAAATTGTGCCTCATCATTAGACTTGGTATTATTACCTTGTGTTTATAATGTATAATCCAAATTGTACCTTTTCATTAGACTTGGTCTTATTACCTTGTGTTTATAATCTATAAACCAAAGTGTGCCTTATCATTAGACTTGGTCTTATTACCTTGTGTTTATAATCTATAATCCAAATTGTACCTTATCATTAGACTTGGTCTTATTACCTTGTGTTTATAATCTATAATCCAAATTGTACCTTTTCATTTGACTTGGTCTTATTACTTTGTGTTTATAATCTATAATCCAAATTGTGCCTTATCATTTGACTTGGTCTTATTACTTTGTGTTTATAATCTATAATCCAAATTGTGCCTTATCATTTGACTTGGTCTTATTACCTTGTGTTTATAATGTATAATCCAAATTGTACCTTTTCATTAGACTTGGTCTTATTACCTTGTGTTTATAATCTATAATCCAAATTGTGCCTTTTCATTTGACTTGGTCTTATTACCTTGTGTTTATAATCTATAATCCAAATTGTGCCTTATCATTAGACTTGGTCTTATTACCTTGTGTTTATAATCTACTAGCGGACGTACCCGCCTTCGCCCGAGGTTTTACCCGAGTAAAGGTTTGTCTAACGAACATTTGTTAAAACAATTCTCTATAAACTTATTAAAAAAAAGATATATTTTGATAATTTGAAACTCGTAAATTTGAATCTCTCGATAAAGTGAACATTTTTCCCGGTCCCTGTGTGCCGTGTCATCCTGAATTTTGTCTTTCCTAATTTTCTACATTACAAAATCATCGTTTTATCTAGTGAACATTTTTTCCCGGTACCTTGAAAAATACACGATAAGTTGAATAAAATCAATATTAATTGGTTCCCTCGGTAATTGGAAGTTAAAGGAATAGTATCTTCGCCTTGAATTGTATCATTATTCTTGTCTCAAATAAATTGCCGTGTCATCCTGAGATAATCTTACTTTTGATAAATAATCTTTAAGATAACAAACTTAGTGATAAGAAAACTTGTTACCATCGTCACAATGGGGGCGCTGCTTGCGAGTTAAATCTACAAATCTGCAAATAACTCTAAGGATATTCAAGATATTCATGAAATTATTTTTCCAAAACCTTCCCGGTGATATACCTAATAATATCCCAAAATTTCACGGCGATTGGATGTATGTTTTTTGAATCTATAGAGTACAGACAGACAGACAGACATTCAATTTTATATATATAGATAATCCAAATTGTGCCTTATCATTAGACTTGGTCTTATTACCTTGTGTTTATAATCTATAATCCAAATTGTACCTTATCATTAGAAATTTAATAGAAAATAAATATTTGTGCTTGAATGTTTTTATTTTCTATATATAGATGGCGTGTTATTGCTTTATATTAATTTATGCCTAACTGACCTTGTACATATTGTTTGTGAAGAACATTGCTCGATGTAAATATTTAAATGTAATTCTACTGTCATAACAGCTTATGTCCATAGTTTGCTTGAATATCATTTCTCTGATTCCACCCTTTAGTGTAGTATATATAAGCAGAATCGTCAAAACAGTATTAGAGCTCTAAAAGAAGCGGTTTGGTAGATTAAATTGGCGAAACTGCTGGGAGGGTTCACCACTGATGAGTCAAACCCTGCGAATATTATTTCCACCGCAGTAAGGATAGTAGAAGTTTGTTTTATGTATAAAATAAATATTCAGTGCTTGAATGCTTTTATTTCTATTTAATAGAAATTTTGAGTGAAAAGGTATCCATTGAATAAATTTATCTAAAAAGGGCATAACTGGATCTTTTAAAGTAAAAAATAGAACAATTTCTTTTCTGAATATTTCGAGGGAGGGTTCCTTCTTCATCAATATTTTATAATACAAGTATCAGAGTCATCAACAATCAATTCTGTCATCGTTTGCTTTTGTGAATGGAATAATGGCCATTTCTTATAAGCATCGGTCGTTCAGTGGTAGAATGCTCTCCTGCCACGCGGGCGGCCCGGGTTCGATTCCCGGCCGATGCATTTTTTTTTTTTTTTTTTACAATTTTTAAAACTCAATTATTTTATTAAAATACGAGAATATCGTTTTTTTTTGTATCATTTTGTTCGAAGAACAAACAGGGTCTTCTTGTATTGTACAATGTGCACATTGTGCAATATGTTGATAAAGAGAAAGAGAGAGAAATCCCTCGAAATATTTAGAGAAAAAATTGTTTTTTTTTTCTTTAACAGATCCAGATACCTTAATCTTTATATACATCTAGCAATAAATTGATAAAGAAGGAGAAATCCCTTGAAATATTGAGAACATATTCTTTTTTTCTCTCTCTTTAACATATCCAGGTACACTCTTTTTTCATTTATATTTGATAGAAAGTCTTTAATGCAGATAAGATCGTATTTTGTATAAATGACTGAGTGATTGCTATATTAAATTGTTCATTCAATTATATGGAGTCAGAACATCAACTTGAAGTAAAACAACAATTCTCTGCTGGTCCAAGAAGAAGGAGGATCTGTGTGTTAGAAATTCTTCTCTTCGCATTCCAATGTCCCGGTAACTCTCCCCAACAATTTCTTTGCCAACTCACACTACTTAATTATCATACGCGATAAATTAAAATTCGATATCTTTATTTAGAACCCATGTCGGGTTTGTTTCTACCTGGCTTTCTGGGTTTTTTCGAACGTCAACCTTTATCAAGGTACTATAACATATTAATGTGTCAACAACAACGTATGTGGCGCTGTGTTTGTTGTTGACACATTGATATGTTATAGTACCTTGATAAAAGTTGGCGTCCAGTCACTGAAATATTGGTAAAATAAATGATATTTTGATTCAATATATGCCTTTTTAATTAAAGATTTATTTATGTATTGCTCTATTTTCAAAATAAATTGTATATATATTATGAAAAATGATGAGATTTTATGCTTGATTTTTGATTATCGTGAGGATTAGATATGAAATTATTTGCTGGTTCTTTTAGGACTAAATTGTATTGGTATAATGCAGTCGTGGTCGATAATCTTGAAAATATAAAGTCTTGATCAGATATTTCTTTATTTGAGCTAAGGAATATATATATAACATAATTTGGTAAAAGTAATGCCTGGCTTAAGGCGTAAGAAGCTAAAAAATGAAAAACTTATTTACATAATGTACAAAAGATTTGAGCCGGCCATCGGGAGACAACAACAACAATTTTTATAGGGTAAGCGTGACCTCTGGCGGTCGATTTAACAGAGTATTTGTATCTTTGAAATGTAATATTTATAAAATAATATTTTAATATATAACATATATAATATAAAGGTGCGGGAAAATCGTATTCATTTACCATAGGTGGCACCTCTCCCTTTGATTATGTATTAAATTCCAGTACACCATTCACCATTCCACTATAAAACTTAGTGTTGTGTTCATAAAGAATGTACCATAACACCTGCTTAGTAGGATGTTATGAAATTGAAGCCGCCCCTGTACTGAAAAAGTGAATTGCTCGAATTCATTGTATAAAGGTTGAATTTTGTCTGAATTTTCCGAAAGTGATGTTGTGACTCAATCTTCATCATTACCTTTATGCTTTATACTGGGTTTATAAACAAAATGAATTGTTTTAATGGACATTTAAGAGAGTGGTGTCTCCTTTGGTACATTTACAAAGTACGATAAAAAAGTAACCGAACCTTTTAAAAATAAAAAATAAAATATGTAAAGGTGAACTCATTTCATTTATCAATTATTGAAAATGAGACCATTCACTATCAACACATTGTTTATAGCAGTCAAAAAGCTGGTTAAAAGCGGTTTTATATTCCATTTTCTTGAGCTTGTATATTTCAGCCGTCGCGTTTTCAATGACCTTTTTAGATGGAGAAAGGTGTCTTCTTTTTAACACAAGTTTAAGTTTAGGAAAATAAAATAAATCACAGCGGGATATGTCTGGAGATTAAGGAGGATGTGATAAAACAGTCACAGTGTGCTTAGCTAAGTAATCCATAACCAAGGTGGCTTTATTGACTGGGGCGTTGTCATGAAAAAACTTCCATTGTTGTGACTGAAAGAGCTGGTTCTTTTTCCTTCGTATTGAATTTATAAGGCACACCGTATTTCTTTGTATGTTTTTTATTGATATAATTTTTCCTTGGAATAAACTCATAATAATAACTTGGTAGTGAAAAAAAAATCCAAACAAACAAAACATTAAAAAATCACTTTTCCTTTTGATCGGTCAAGACGAATCTTTTTCTTCCAAGGAGGACTCGGAATATGCTATTCAGGTAATTGTTTCTTTATTTATAAATCATAAAGATAGCACAAAGTTTAATCTCCAGTTAATATTGTTTTTAAAATATCGGTTATTAATTGAGAATTTTTAATTTAATCACTACACAAATTTACAATCTGTTTTGTCTTTGTTATACAGTTAGATGTCGTGAAACATAGTAACCACAAAGTTTTTTTATGTTTAAATGTTCATGAACAATGCTTTGGAAGCTATCATATGAAATTACAACTATTTACTATTCGTTTCAATAGTTATTTTCCAATCGGCATAAATAAATCACTAACCTTGTTCTTCGTCATTCAACTTGAGAGGTGTCTTCACCTTGGATCATCCTCGATACTCTGACGGCCATCCTTAAATCTATTGTACCAGAAATGTAATTGAATTTCGAAATTGTTTCATCTACTTGCACTTCCTTCACAATTTTATTGCCTAATTTATTTATCGTAAAGATAGAAGTTGCCTGGCCGGCATTCATAGTTCTTAAAATTGAATATACTTCGGCCAGAGTATATTTTTATTATCTCTAAAAGTAAAAAGATTTACTGGGCGAAATATCTTCAATTTTAAGGACGTAGTTTATTCACTTAATATAAGATAAAATTGTATGTTAAGCTCTCTATTCAAAAGCTGACATTACAAAATCCGACGCGATCGATAAATAAAGAACCTTTATCTTCCTTACAATTGTGATTTACGCATGCGCTATTACCAGTGTTGTCAATCTTATTTATTGTTTACGTTTTAAAATATAAAATAAAATATTTGTGAAATATTTGATTTAACTTTATATATCTAAAATTTGGGTTAATTGTACTTGTACTTACCTAATACCTTGTACTTTGTATAATATACAAGGGCGCTTCATAGGTGAATCAATCGACAGAATTATCCTTAGGCGGCGAGTAGTATCACGGTTTTTTACAAGTAAGTAATCAAGGTTGAATTGTTAGACAAGTTGCTAACATTATTGTATACTAGTTATTTAGAAAAAAATAGTGTTTTATTCTATATTTATAAATTTAAGGTATTTAAATACAAAGCCATTATAAAACTGTTTGTTTTATGTTGTTGTTTTTTTTTCTTCAAAAAAAAAAGCTGGTCACAATATAATAAAAATTTTAGAAATATATAAAGTTTAAATATTTATCTTTAGAGAGAAAAATGGAATTTGCAAATTTTGATTAACAATGATCTTTTTTGGGAGAGGGGGGAGGGTTTGAGGTTTCATACTCTATATTGTATTTTTAATTTATCAAGTGAGATAGCGGTCATAGGACGTACGAACATTTCAACCTTAATTCTGTTCTTTTCATTCCAGGTACATATGGTGTAAATCACGATAAACCTAGTGTATAAAAGTGTGCGGTTTTTTAAATGCATGCTGTAAGTGCTTCACATTTCTACTTATTCAGAAAGCAGTTCGGAATTTTGCGAGTAGATTATTGAGAACCTTTTTAGACTACTTGCACACGTTGCTATTAATGGATTTGAGCACGAATTGGGAATTACTGAAGCAAATTATTATGGTAAGGAAATTCTCAATTCAGGTTTCTTCCTGATTACCAAGAATTCCCCAGCATTTGAGTGCCGTAAATCTTCTAGAGAATTCCGGCCAACTGTCCTATCAAGACCACCCGGAAATCTAACAGTTCTACGATTGGATTATTTGTGTTGGTGACACAGATGGTATTGTCGCAATTGTGACACATTCATCTGTATTTCTAAGAAAAAATAGTCACTTCGACCAGTTAGAGTTTTTTATTATCTCAACGTTTCAATAAAAATGTCCTCGTCAGGTATATATGTATTATTATTTTTTTTTTTTGAAAATAGAGCAATCCATAAATTTAAAAAAAATTATATTTTGATCCGATATATGCTTTTGACGTGACAACGTCTTAAATTAGGTTGCGGCTGGGAGTCACTTATGAAAAAGTGTAACGCCCGGTAACGTTACGATGAGTCATCGAACGAGAGTGCTGCGCGCGCAGATGCGCGCGCAGCGCTAGAGAATTAGGCGCATTGAATCGGCGCATGCTTGTCTCTGTCTTTGTCTTTCTCGAACGTTCTTGGCGTTGGAAAAACAAGAAAGCCGCATAATACAAGTTCACACGTGTGGTTAAAGTATCGTCAGCTGTGTCTGTAGTGAAAATGTGGAGTGCTTAGATTCGCCATTTACAACAACTACAACAATAAAGGTAAATAATTGTACACTGATATTTCATTATCGTAAACTATGATTGATTGATTAATTGTTAGATTGACACAAAAGTTGAGAAACTGAGTTTATAGGTTATGTCATACTATTGATAAATGTTGATAGTGTTAAGTAAATTATTAGTTTAAAATTAATTAATTAATTAATTATTATTTTACAAATTTTAAATAGTTTCAAATTTATTTAGCAAAAATTTGAAAGTGGCAGATATAAGAAAGTGGCAAAAAGTGGCAGATATAAGAAAACTTTATTTAAACTGTGTTGAGCAAGAATTTTAACATCTAATTTAAGTAAATGTTTTAATTTTCAACTTCATCATTTACAATTACAAATTTTATTTAATTTCAAATTTATTTAGCAAAAATTTGAACCTTCGATCTGAATAAGTGTTTTGATTTTCAAATACCAACGCGGCTGGTGGAGTGGCGATCTATCGTAAATTATCATCGACATCTACGGCGGAAGTGTTCCAAGTTGCGATTACAGACGTAACTCGTGTCATTAAAACCAAGGGTGACATGTGCATGACTGAAGTTACTTGCTTCGCCGCTAATACTAGCTTCAAGTTTATACTCGGTGCTGTATATATTCATCCAGGAGCTAGTATGCAGGATATTGGAATGTTACTATGGCAAGGACTCGGTCCGTACATTCACAACAGCCAGTACGTGCCACCGTTCGTGCAAATTGATTCTAGTATACCGATTCTTCTGTGTGGTGATTTTAACAAAAACGTAAAGCCTGACAACTGGTTTCTTAATTTCATGAAAAATACGTATAATCTTGATTGCGTATCAAACGTTTCTAAGTCAACTACGTTAAAAGGAACAACTATCGACTTGACTTTCGCAAGACACATTACAGCAGAAACACTTCCTTTCATTTCATATTTCTCCTATCATCGTCCTATCCTCAACAAAATCACTCAAATAGGAATTAGTTAAGTTTAAGTTTACATGTACAATGTTTTAGTAAACAAAATATATTTCTATAGTTAAAATTTGTGCAATTCTTATTTTCATTCAATTCCTTGTTCCTATTGTGCAATTTAATTATATTCATATCAATAAATATTCTACCGTTGTCACGTAAAATCTTCGCCCGTAAAACCGACTTTACAGGCAACCATTGTTTTTTTTTTTAATTAAAATTATATGTATGTTTTTAGGAAGAAAAAAGTTCTTATGTGAAAATTTGAGAGAAAATAATGTTGGAGGAAAAGGTAAATTAAGCATATATATATATTAATATATTTGAAGTTTTTCCCAAATATGATTTTATTTTTAGTATCGAATATTAAGGTTATAACAGTTTCACACAATCTTCCGCAGTTACATGTTATAGAACATACGTGATACACGGAAGAATAAAAATAAAGCATTTGGTAAGGCATTAAAAGAGAACAATTTTTAACACCTTGCCAAATGTTTCATTTCTATTTCTCCTGACGAAGACCTTTTTGTGGAAACTTTGATAAAAAAAACTAACTGGCCGTAGTGTCTATTTTTTTCACAGAAATATGAATGCTGGCCAGGCAGCCTCTATCTTAAGGATACATCAGTGACATTCATCAGTGACTTAAATTCCACTGTACGCAATCTCAAATAGATTAATAAATAAATAATATTGTTTCAAACAGAAATAATGTAATATATTTTTCTCTCAATATACAATAAGTATTTAAAATGGGGGGGTTCTAAGAAATGGGAATAATTTAGGTTCTCCAGGTTTTCCTTTCATTAACATCTGTTACAAAACATCTTGAAAGAAACAGTTCCTTCCTAGGGTGTAACCTCTTGAGCCAGTTTTTTTTTATTCAAAATTTACATATCTTTCATATATTGAATGGGGAGTCGCTGGAAGGCTGGTTAAACCATTTGGTTTTCGACCACAACGACCCGGGTTCAATTCCCGAATTGGTCACTTTTTTCTGTTTAAAAAAAATGCTCCAATGGCCCCCGATTCTTGCAAAGTCCAACCCCACCAGCGAATGCAAGTAACCAAACGGGGCTCTGGCACATTTGTAAGTGCAAAGTCGAACTGTGTAGACATGTGGTGCACTTACAGCAGTCGCTAACTACCCACCATGATTATCATGGCCTGTACCACGTGTACCAGGGATAAGCAAAAAAAAAAGTATTTAAAATATGTATATAATAATGAGTATATAAAAATTGTATTTATTATTAAGTTGTTAAAGTGATAATCCTGTTGAAGGACTGACAAGTCCGAAAGATTGAAAATAAAAAGTTACACAAGAAATTTAACACTGGAAGCTTCATTTATTTTATAAATAACATTGTAAAAAGGCATCTTCTGATCGTGCAAATACATCCACCTGATCCCAGTAAATTTTCACTTTTGTGCTATTTAAAAAAAAACATTAGGTTTAGCTTTAATTAAAAAGGCATTTATTGGATCAAGATATATTTTCCAATATTTCAGTTGGCTGAACTGAACGCCAACTTTTTTCAACGTATTACAACACACTAGTATATGTTGTGTATTTTAATTAAAAAGGCATATATTGGATCAAAATATCATTTATATATGCATATATGCCTTTTTAATTAAAGATTTATTTATGGATTTCTTTATTTTCAAAACGATATGTTGTGTATGTAAATATGTTATAACACCTTGATAAAGGTTGGCGTTCAGCCAACTGAAATATTGGTAAATAAATGATATTTTGATCCAATATATGACTTTTTAATTAAATATCTAATTATGGATGGCTCTATTTTTAAAATTATGTTTAGCTATTTAAGTCATCTTCTTTGGCAGGTTGTCAAGATTCCATTAGATCCCGAGTTGATCTCATGGAATAAAGTCCGCCCTAGACTGACGAGGGCCATTAGCCTGAAACCATGGTCTCTAGGTGGACGCTTTTCAATTTGCCAAAGCTGGTGTTGTGGCTTTGTCACCGACCCGAGGCCGCTAGTTTACGGTGAAGGTCAATAGATGGCGTCTGGTTTTGACGTCTATTTTGACGGGAGAGGTGACCTTTGTCTCTTTAAGTCATCTTCTATTTTCGTCATTTCATTATTTAAACTAGTTTTAAAATTACTAAAACATTTTTCAAGAAATATAATTGATAAACATTAGAACAAACTGGAGAGTCTCAACTAGAAGTTTCTGTAATTCCATCTACCCGAGAGCTGCAATTATTGTATGATTTATATTGCACTTGGAGGCTTAGTCTTGATGGTGCTACAAACTAGGTAAACCTACTTTGGACTGATAAATTATCACACATTTACACCGTATATACTAACAATTTAACTATTAAGCATGCATTTATGGAATTTGTATTTTATAACGCGAATACTATATGAAGACTAGAGCACGTTTGTAACCAATATATTCAAGGATTTTAACCCCGGAATGAATTTGAATATTTCTAAACGCAGCTTTGTTTTTATATATATATTTTGGAAGATTCCTCTGAAATTTAAATCACAATAAAACGCAGGCTCCGAGAAGCTCGAGAGAATATTTAATAAAATAAACTCATCTTCGGAACCTGCGTTTTATTTTGAGTTTTATATATAAATATATGTATTAAAAATAAAGAGAGCATATCCTGACCACGAGCACATGTGCTTTTTAGATGGCAGAGCGTCATCTAGTGGAGCAAAAATAAACTAAACGTTTATTTAACTTGCTCCGTGATATTTAGCCAACCCAATTTCTTTATAAATCAAGAAAAGCAATTTTTTCTATTTTTTTCTATTGTTTTTTCATATATAATTTTATGTATGTTTTTAGAAAGAAGAAAGAATTCTTATGTGAAAATTTAAGAGAAAATAATGTTAAAGGAAAAGATAAATTAAGCATTACAATATACAGTTATCAGCGTCATAATAAATTCTTTCTTAATCAATTCTGTCACCGTTTGCTTTGTGAATGGAATAAATACCAAAATATGGCCATTTCTCATAACCATCGGTGGTTCAGTGGTAGAATGCTCGCCTGCCACGCGGGCGATTCCCGGCCGATGCATTTTTTTTTTACAATTTTCAAATTTCATTTATATATTATACAAGAATGACATCCACGGCGCCAATTTATAATTGTAACGAATAGTATTTGAATAAAAGCATTTAATCGAGTAAAACCCGGGTGTTGCCCGGTCATTCGGCTAGTATATATATATATATATTTGAAGTTTCATCAATTGGATTTTATTTTCATTAGAAAATTATGGTTATAACAGTTTCACACAATCTTCGGCAGTTACGTGTTATAGAAGATAAGAGATACAAGAAAGAATTGAAAACAGTTTGAGTACGCAATGAATAAAAGACAGAACTATGATAACATTTAATAAATAAAATTAAAAGATAAATAAAAATTTATTTTTATTCTTACTTTTTTTGTGATTTTTTTAATTCAAATTAGAATTTCTAAAGAGCAAATTGAAGGTAACATGTTTATTCTCAAATATGCTTTTTTAAATATAATTTCTGAATATATATATTAATCCTCTTAGGTAAATAACAAAATGTACAAAAGAAAATAACGGAGAAAAGTTTCTTTTTTCATAAAGCGATAAATCAACTTTTATTTACCTTTTGGGAACTATTAGTCGAGGTGGAAAGTGATTGATACCAGGCTGGGTGTTATCAAAAGTAAACCTGGCGATTGTTTCAACCTTCGTAATTGGCTAACATGCCAATCTCTTCGACCTTTGAGTGAACAAATTGTGGGATTCTCACCATAAATACAATCTTAACTGTGAGCGCAGGTAACCAAATGGATCTCTGATATAAGTACAGCCATCAAAATGCCTCCCGTATATATATAAAAAAGGTGATATATGCAGCAGCATTAGCTTTCAGTTAGGCGACCATGGCTTCAGCCACCCTCGACGCTACATCACAAACAGAAGTATCTTCTTCAATGATGTAAACAACGACGAACCGGGACGCAGGAATAATGTGACGTCGTGTTTTCAGACGAATCCAGGATCTGTTTGAGGCACCATTATAGCCGCATCCTTGTTTGGCGCTATCGGAGAGGATGCACATTGCCAGCGTGTATTCGACATCGTAATACTGGCCCATTACCTGCAGTGGTGTCATGGGATATCATTGGATAAACGTCTCAGTCATTTCATGTTCGTATTCCCAACACTTTGAGAAGTACCGTTACTTTTCTGATGTGTTAAGACCTGTGGTAGTACCTTCAATACGTGACCTAGGAAACGCCACGTTTCAGCATCATAATGCACAACCACGTATTGCCGGTATTGTAAGGACCTTCCTACACACATAAAATATTCTGCAGATGCCTTGGCAAACACCTTCTCCAATATAAACCTTTGCTCAATAGTAGCCGAGCGAGTGAATTTTCGCCACAACACCTGTGACTACTGTTGCTGAGCTGTGACATCGTGTTAAAGCTGCATAGGAAGCTGTTCCTTTGCATGATATCCATTATCTGTTCGACTCAGTGTCCAGGCGTATAAGTCTAGCTATTGCTGTCAGTGTGATTTCTCTGATACATTCGTCAGAACAGCTCACATTCCTATATTCATAATTAATAACAGTTTGACATCTAACTGAGGCATGAGTGGCCAAAAGGACCGTTATTAGGCAACTCCGAAAAAGAGGCCTGAGCCTTTGTCGTCTCTCGCGCAAATATCTGTGCCCACCAACAAGCATGTTTGCAGTGTGACTCGTTCAACCTAGTAATTACCTGATGCTAATATAATTGTAGCGAGTGTGCTTCGAATATAGTCCTGATGACATGCGAAGACATGTCTGAAGACGCCCAAGAGAGCGTTAGGAAACCAACCTGATTGTCCACAGCGCCACAGAGACCGACAACCGGCAGTTAATGTTTGGGCTGTTAGATCCTTTGATAGCTGTACTCCTTTGACTGACTTCTTCTGAGCGTCCTTACAACACGACGTTACGTATAGGAAATTCCAGACCTAATTCTGTGTCCCTTAATATCACGGTATTCTAGGCAGGAGAATAATACATGGCCGCACAAGGCAATAGGCCATACTGCTTGCCCTCGTGCTTGCTTAACACTATATTTGCGAGAAAGACCGCCGGATCTCTGACTCTAATCGAACACGCTTGAGCCTTGTTGGGCTGAATCCTTTATCCATTCGGAATCTTTCCGATCTAACCCCGACAATTGAAGAAATTTTAGCATCTTATCCCGTAGAAGGACATCCTCCAACTCTATCAATCAATGTCAAGCCGAATAACAGCTCTATAAGAGCCAGAGGCGCTTCAATCTTGTATTTATCTATATGCATTTATTTTTTAAAAATTCACGATTGATCTGGTAAACTCATCTTTTTCCTTTAATATGAAAGCGTCAAATCTATCGAATTTCGTCCCTTTCGGAAAATTCTTGGTGAAAATTATTTTTGTCCTAGCGTATATATATGTGTATAAAAACGATTTCTGCCTTTAATATTCTGTTTAAGTAGCGCAGATGGGATAGGAAAAATTGCATATATCCACAGTGAAGATGTTTTTTTTTGTAGATTTAGTCGTTGGCATTACCTATTCAAGTAAATTAAATTTTATTGCCCTCTATCGTTAAAATTTTACACAAATAAATTTACTGGCAATGCGTTTCTTTTTTAAATCTCTACAGACCTTACTGCAATGATATGATTTAATGAATGAGAGGGCTTGGCTCATCAGTAGTGAACCCTCTCAGCGGTTTCGCCGCGGTTTGGCGAAACCGCTGAGAGGGTTCACTACTGATGAGCCAAGCCCTCTCATTCATTAAATCATATCATTGCAGTAAGGTCTGTAGAGATTTAAAAAATAAACGCATTGCCAGTAAATTTATTTGTGTAAAATTACCTATTCAAATTCAAAATTAAGCGCTCCAAAATAGGTTTTAGAAAGTGTAATATGTCATTATATAAAGTTAACATGTCATTATACATTGCACGCTAATGTTAAATTGACTTATTTTTTAAATCGTGTGTTTCGTGTCACTTCTAT